>CAMOHE010022313.1:0-20734 GCA_946598075.1 Artocarpus hirsutus
GGCATGACTCTTGATGACGTAGACCTGTTATTCATAGATATGGAATCCATAGCTCCTCTTTAGAAGTAGTGATATCCTCTTATATGCGTTATCCTGTAATTGAAAAACTGGAGCGCTCAACCATTTGGATACATAGGTGTGACCGAATGGTATACTGTCTTTGGATGGTAAGTTTTCCTATGGTGAGATAATGGAACGTAAGATAAAAATAATCGGGAAGGTAAGATAGAACTTGTCCTTAAGCCGATTATGGATAATCCTATAGGGAAACGATACACTATGATATGTCATGAAGACTTAGCTATACGGGCTTCGTAATTCTGTAGAGTTCGAGAGTGCAGCTTCAAGCTTTTAGTGGAGTAGCGTTGGAGTTGATAATTATAAAATGTCTATCTGGGATATTGGGTTTCATAATTATCGGGAGCTTGAACTATATAGGTCTATTTGGTGCCCTTTGCTAGCTCACAAAATCTTGTAACGATACGGCGTGCTTTTACAATAATTGGTGACTTATGTCGATTTATTAGATTGATTGAAAATTTAAAAGAATCAAATAATTTATGTCTGTTTGTCTGTTGAATTAATTTTGTGAACAAAATTAATTCAAGATAAACTTGTTGAATTATTGGGGTCAGATAATTCTTGTCTGTTTATCAGTTGATTTAATTTTGGATAAATTAAATCAAGATAAACTTGTAGAATTATTAGGAATCTATTTATTTTCTTAGAGATTATCTAGATAAAGTTGTTTTAATTAGATAACTTCTCTATTGGGTTATTTGAATTAAAACTGAGGCTTTATCCTATAGAATCTCGGGTGAAAAATAAAAGATTCGCGTGATTTTTATTTCGGTAGTTCGACATGCCGATCCTAAAGTTTGGCCTGCCAATCAGGCAAGTTTGGCCTGCCTATGGAAAAGTTTGGCCTACCTATACACGAATTAAAAATCACGCGTTTTCATGCATTTTTACGCGTATCTTATCCGATATTGACCCGAATTTGGTTCTGTTTCAAATTTTTGAGACCTTATCTAATAAGGAATGACCCTAGACCCAACCTCTATAAATAGGGAGTGAGTCTAATGAGTTATTTAGATCAATTGAGAGATTAAGAGTGATACTCTACTAGTGAGAATCTGAAACTCCCTGAGAGCTCTTGTTCACAAATCACGAACACTAGCTTTGGGTTCTCTCAATTGGTTGGAAGGAGAGTTACCTTGAGGAAGAGCTGTACGTGTGAGCCCACACTCATTCCGATCTAGTAAAGAAGACCAGTTGGTTGAGGCTCTTCTGGAACGTTACTTCTCTATACAAATTTCGGAAGCTTTTCGATGAATACAAAGTTAGTAAGATCAAGTTAATTTATACATATAGCATGTCAAACTTGTGTTTTTGAAAATACTCCGATTTAAAAAATTTTAAAATTTCGCTGTGTATTATTTTTCCAACAGGGGCTATATGTTTTTGGACATTTGGGCATGTTTTGAAGGGCCTGTGCGTTCGTGTTCTACATTTGTTTATCAAGCTAGAGGAAGAGTATATAACAAAACTTTACACGACGGTTTGGATTCTGAAAAAATAGTCATGTACGGTTAGAGTTTACACGACGATTTTCTATGTAAGCTAGTTAAGACCACAAGCTAAAACCTTCATGTAAGCCCAGTTGGTTTTCATATTTTTCATGCTCCACCACGTTTTCCTCCACTTAACATGACAATTTTTAAAAAACCGTTGTGTATTGCACAATTTTTACTAGTATTTACCTATTTTCATTTTAGTACTCTATATTTTGATAGAACTAATTTTTTTTTAAAAAAAAATCATTTTAGTATTGCGAGTCTATTTTTTAGGATGAAAAATGCTTATTTTATCCTTTTATTGAATTTGTTTAATTCTAATTTGCTTCATTTATCCAAAATATAGAAGTTTGTAACACTTATTTGCTTCAGAAAAATAACTTTTAAAAATTCTATCCAAATAAATCGAAGGTTGTAACACTTCGTATTCTTTATAACGCTTTGGTTTGTTAGTTTTATTTTCAATACATCATTTTTTTTGTTTTTTGAATAAAGACGGTTAGGATAAGTGCTTTTCGTTGTTTTTCTTTTTTAGGTTAATGCGTAATGTGTACTTTTAGTGATATTGTTAATTGTAAGCATTAAAATTATATATATATATATATATATATATATATATACCCAGGCTTTTAAAGAGCTCCTTAGGGGAAAAAAATGTATGAGAAGGATATAAATTAATCAGTAGGACATGCTATAGTTCTCTAAATTAATCAGCTAGCTAGTTGGTCTCTACATCGTGTTTTAAATCTCACATGTTTGTTCAGAGCAAAGAAGAAAAAAAATCTCATATTTTTGTTGCTTAAAGAGAGTAATATATGTTTATAACTATTTTAAATGAGCTGGAAAGTTAATTTCTTAAGAAAAAAAAGTTACTAGCCCTTTTTTTTCATTATATAGAACAGCATGATACAGAACACTTATTAATATAAAAAATTGACGTACGGAGCCAACTCCATAAGAGATATTAATGGGCATTTTAGAAGTGGGTTTCAATATTAAGGACTACTTTGCAGAGACAATTTAGGCAATACAAAAAGGTTATATAATATATGTTTTTGAGAAAAGTTCTCTTTTAAAGAACTAGTTTCAAGCAAATCAATTGAGTCAAAAGCTACTGTTTTTTCACGTATATATGCTACTTACGTAAAATATGAGCTTGTCCAACATAAATTTCCTTCATACATATACGATTTTTGATCAAATGGTCCTTTCATATTCTAACACCAAGCTCAAGCTAATTTTAATAACTGACGTCATTACACATATAACGTATATAAATTAACAAGTAATCCTGGCAAAAGTCACATTGAAGAAAATGGAACTAGGAGATTTTTGCTGCGGATACTAAGAAAGTATCTTACAGGTAGGGGTGGGTCTGTCTTCAGCCGTCAAATTTGTAGAAAAATAGCTTTAACTAGATTCAATATTTAGAAATAAAGCTCTACCATTAGGGATCCGCATCGTAGAAGGCCTTTTCGTCGCTGATTGCTTAAAAGATTTTTCTCGAAATTGCACAAAGAGAGAGGTCTCCATCAATATGAAGAGTGAGCAAGTTCTTGTAAGTCAAAATTTTTGTTTCGTCGGCTAATTTGAAGCGGAAAAAGCGGAGAAGGGCAATTGACACAATCTTCATCTGCCGATAAGCAAAGTCCTTCCCCAAACAAGTTCTAGGGCCAGCCTGCAAAATGCAAACCACGTTACAAGTAATTATATAGTTAGTTAACATTTGAAAAGTGCCGTCTCAACTTTTTTGTTCTAATATATAACAAATTGAGTTTCGTTTTCAACCGGTGCAATGCTTCTTTTTTTCTTTTTCTTTTTTTATAGGAATACGTTTTCATAAGATTTATCAATCAATTGAAACTTCCTCATTGGTCACATCTGTTAAATATTAATAGAAATATGTGGTGTTTTTGTCTCTTGAACCTTTTTTTTTTAACGAAGGACAAATTATCCCCTAAAAGTATTAATATTGACAATTTACCTTTGAATTTAACAAAGTGTTGCCAAGTTCTCAAATCGATGATGATTTTTTAAAATTTAGAAACACACTCATACATATTACATGAGCTCCTTTGAAGGAAAAGACTGAAATTTTTTTATATGGCAATTGGAGTACGTCATACCTCATGAGTGTATTTCCTTCCAAAATTTAACATTATTCATTGACATGTGAGAACTTTGCAACATTTTGTTAAAATTTTCAAACAATTTCTCCAATTAAAACTCTAGGGTGGCAATTCGGTTAAAGTTCAGGGATAAAAATGTCAAAAACCCAATATTAAGAGATTCAGATAAAATTAGTTAAGATTTACGGATCTGTATGGAAATACAGTGAAGAAATAAGTAAAATACTGTACATACATGAAATGCTACAAATTTGAATGGTGATTGTTGTTGAAAAACTCCATTGTTGAGCCATCTTTCAGGTCGGAAATCTTTTGCATCTTCTCCCCAAATATAAGGCATTCTACCCATGGCATATGAGGCATAAAACACTTCGTCGCCCCTTTTAACTCTAAAGCCATTAGGAAGAGTGTCTTCTACATCTGCACATCTCCCATCCTATCCAAAACCCATGAAAGACATTGTGTACAAACATGAACATAATGTTACAAGTTGATACCTCTAATTCTTATTTTATTTTTGATAGAATCTAGATAGTAATCAATTGACAAACACAAACCCTCTACATCCCAACTAAGTGGTCACACCAAGAGTGCGCGTACCATCATTGGACATACTATTATCAAGAAACTTATTATTTAATACAGCCAAAAAAGCAGTTAAACCATGAAGATCAGTTATTACAATAAAAATTAAAGAAAATAAGTGAGCAAAATCCATGTAGAAACCAAGACAATCCAAGATCCAAGTTTCCATTCTCTATTAAAAACGAGGACAACCCAATGGAAAAAATCTTAACAAATACAAGTTTTCAAGAGCTAGAATTTTTCCCTGTTATGTTAAGGGGTAGCTGGCTATGATTTCTCTAGAAATTAGAGTATTTCTAGTTGATGGCGCAATTGTTTCTTTGTACCAATATTGTTAATTATCTTTATTGGTGGCAATTTTTTGGAATTTTTCAACAAAAAATGCAAATGGTAAATGTCATATGAAAAATTTGACTACAAGAGTCTTGTAAAAGTTAAATACGTACCACAGGAACTGCAGGATATAACCTTAGAGTCTCTGACAGTGCAGCATGGAGATAGTGCGTTTGCTCAAGAGTGGCATCAGTTATATTCTCTAAGAAGTCATCGAGACTATTACTGGCTCCGCTCTCAAATTTGGCTCCAACAACTTCTCTCACTTCTTGTGCAACTTTTTCTTGTACAAGAGGGTGCTTGCACAACATGTAAAGAAACCACGAGAGGGTACCTGCGGTGGTATCTTTTCCAGCGATCATGAAATTCAAAACTATATCTCGTAGAAACTTATCATTCATTTTCTCTGGGTCCTTCTCGCTTTCCACTAAAAACCTTGAAAGTAAGTCTTCTTTGCCATTATTCTTTGACACACCAAAGTTCAACCACGCATGAGACTTAAAGATTATATTAGTCAACATTGAAAATTGGGAATGAAATTACGCATGTAGAAGACATATTCTCCATGTTGTTTGAACGAATAATTTGCTTGAGTTGAGGATGGAATCTAATTTATATTGCTTATCCATTGTAAGGGAAAAAAACATATGTCTTGGCACTAGTGTAGGTTATATTCGATATTTTTTAGTTAATTCTAACCATAAAACAATATAGTAATTGGCATATATAGCCTAGACAAAACTAGTCGATATCTTATGAATGATCAATATAATTGACCACATATAAGGGTGGAAAAACAGTTTTGATGACAACGTTTTCGAGACGATTGGCACAAGGGAAGAGATTGAAACGCAAAATTCTTTCACCATAACACTTTCGTGAGAAGAGATAAGAATGAGATTAGATATTTTCACTTTTGGGAATGGGTGACTTTAGGGTACATTGGCCGGGGAAACCACTTCTTATTTTTATAACTTATTTTCCTCTCAAGGGATGAATGAGATGCTAGATGGTTTTCCATTGTACATTTATGAGAAATGAAAGATGATCTGATAGCTACATGTACCCTGCCATCCAAACTATTGCATCTTTTTGGTACTCCTTTTGCATCAAAATTTATGCAATTTCAGCATCTAATATAAAGTTTATTTCTAACCCAATAACATCAAAAGTTACACCATAAAAATATGCCCTATATATTCTTCCTATTTAATTACCAACAATTAATCTATTTAACCAATTATTCTTTAATAATTATGTATTCATATTGATACAAGAAGAATATATTATTAATTTAAGCAACCGTTACAAAAAATAATAATTAGTATTCTTATGTAGTTTTTATTAGTGTATGCATTTTACATGTAGAGTTATAATGTTTTTATTTTTTTTATTTATATTACACATAATTTTTAAATACCTTAAAGAATAATAGGTGAAAATTATTTAACAATATGCATGTTGGGGTAAAAATTTGAAATTATGTAAGGATCAATTTTATAATTTGAAGACCCAAAAACAATAAGACACAGATAGGAAATGACGCGCCAGATTTGGCATAACACTGTAGAAAAGCCTGAAGATTTTCATGTCGTTTTGCTATCAATTTCACCGGGAGACGGTTCGGGAGAGATGTTGCTAAGTTTCGACTAAAAGTGTTAAATGGACAAAGGTTTATGAAAGAGGTAAACAAGACTTTCATTGAGTTAATTTCTAAGATTATATTGCTGAAGAAGTGTTTTGATTTTAGGCGTATTAGTCCATCGTATGTTATTGAAAAAATTATTACTATAACTTTGTCTACCGACTTAAGTTGAATTTTCTGCATACACAGTCGTTTGCCTCTGGTCGTCTTACTAGAGATATTCAAATTATTTCTCATGAACTTGTGCACCTTTTCATGAGTGAAAAAAAGTAATGTTTTTTGGCTCTTATACTAGACATGAGCAAAACTTATAATTGGATAGAGAGATTTTCTTAAAGCTATTATGGAAAACTTGGCTTTTGAGAGAGATAGACATAGTAATGGACCACATTAGCACCTCTTATTTTTCTTTTTGTTGTCAATGTTTCTCCCAAAAGTATAGTGGTTCCTGGTTGAGGGTGAATGCAAGGGTGTTCTTGAGTTATCTTCATATCTCTTCCTACAGCCTGCCCAAAGTTTAACCAGTCTTCTAGTGAGGTGGAAAGCGGAGGCGGATGGGAGGATCCATGGCGTGACTTGTGGTGGAGGCCCTCCCAGAAATCAGTTATGCCAAAATGGGCCAAAGCCTTTATCCCTTGTGTGTGTAAGTATAAAGGAAGTACAGCAGGGATCGAGGTTAATGAGTAGTAAATTTCAAAAGAAATACCCAGGATTGCCTTCGATGATTGGCGAAAAAGGAAAGTGAAATATTTATGAGTTTGAAGGAGGTGTTGTGGTGGAAGTAATAATTATGGAGAAGGGAGTTTTGTTTTAAATGTAAAGAAGTTTTAAATAAGGCAGTGGTCCAAGCAATTTCTATGTATATACGAGCAAGTTTTGACATCCATCTACTCTGTTTTGATAATCTTCACTTGCCAATTGCGAGATTTTGTTGAGGAACTAGTACACCGGAGAAAGGGAAAATGCATTAAAGGACTTGAAGGTGTATGCATTGTTCTGAAAAGAAGGGGGCTTAGGCTTTGAATTTGGTCGCTTTTAAACAAGCTCTTATTGCCAAAAAGGATTGGCGACCTATTATGTCCCCAAATGCTCTTTGTAGAAGGGTGCTTTGAAAAAATTATTACCCTGCTCATATTTTACTTTTGCTTTCCGAGGCAAAAATGGGTGTTCCTACTTGTGGCGACTCAGTGGTGAAGCCAAAAGTTTTTGTTAGTAGAGACACTATGTAAAAATTACTCATAATTTTGTTTACATACAGGCATGGTAATATGTTTTTATTATTAAGTAGGGAAACAAATAATTTTTTTTAAATGAGAACACAATGATATATTTAAATTTTTTAGTGGGTGCATAACTATGATTTCATGTAAAACAAAGATACAACTAAAACTTTTTAAAAAATTTGTGGGCAAAAAATCAGCACTTCAAAAGTTGAGTACGTATCCCCACTCAACAATAAGTGGCTCCACCACTGTATGGCATGGCTTTGTTTGGGGGAAGGAGTTATTGGAGAAGGGTTTGAGGTGGAAAGTAGGTGATGGGTGTAGCATCTGTGTTTTTGAAGACCTGTAGATCCCAAGACCATCAACTTTCAAACCTAGTACCCCCGGCCGAATTTCTGGTCCAGGGGTTGGACAATAAAATTCTCATGGCTCCGGAGGGAAGCAGGTGAAATGTTGAGTATGTGAGGGCATTTCTCTGGAGCATTAATAAGTTTGGTTTTGGAGATTGCAGTAAGTTTTAGAGTTAGACTAGATTTGTTGCTTCAGCACTATGAAAAACAAAGGGTTTATATTTTTCAAATCGGGCTATTGGAGGGTAATTAATAGAAGACTTGAAGGAGATGTGAGCGGCTCCAACTTAGTGCTTGGTGGTACTTTATTGAGGAGTAATAAGGGAATTGCTAGAAAGGTAAAAAAGTACAAAAAATTTCTATGTAGGCCCTATTTGAATATCCTGCCATAATATTACCCAAATGTTGGTATATCTCCCGATACTAGGTGTAAACTATGCGGATGAAGTGATGAATGCTCTATTTAGCCAAGAAGATTGTAGCAAAATGGCCATGTTCATGGAAATAGATCCATGAAAACTTAAAAGAAACGACAAAACAAATTAGATTCATTGAGGCAAACAAATCATATGTTTATGCACACAAATTAAAGAATGATGATGTAAGTAATTTATGCTGCTAGTAAGCTGATTTAATGTTGTTAATAAGTACTCACAAAATCTCCTTTGAGTGCTTGCAATTTCCTCTTCTTCCAAATAAGTTGGTGCACAAAATCATCAACGATTTTAGCTTTTCTTCTCAAGGAGGCTTCAGAACCGATGTGAAGAAACCTTTTCAATTTCCAGAATGGATCCACAAAGCGCCAAAACACCCCAGCATTTAAAGCGTCAAAGGCCTTCATGAATTCAGTCGCTTCCTCACTTGATCCCTCCAAGCAATTCAATTCTACTCCAAACCCAACTTCGAATATAGAATCCAGTGCGCATCTCATAAGCAAAGCCTACATTAATTATTAATTAATATTCCTACATTAAATATTAATTAATATTCGAAACGTATGTAATGATCATACATAATGAAATAATATGTACGTATCTCATATACACGTACATAAGATAAATATATATATTTATACATATGCACATATATATTTATCTATATAAATACACATCAAATATCATGAGCTCAAATACTGATTGACATCAAAATATCATAAGCATTTGTTCGTTCCTTGGGCTCAATTGTTCAGTTTTATTAACGTTGAATCAAATATCATGAGCTCCCTCCGTTTATATAAGTGATAAGCTTTTGTATGTATATACATATATTGTTCATATATACAAGCACAGACAAATATATATTGACATATCTGTGTGTGTATATATATGTATATGTATATACAGAAGCTAAGTTGAACAAGTCCAACCCAACATTGTTAATGTAAATTGAAACATTTACGATAATTTGAATTCATAAAAGTAGAAGCAAAGTAAATCATAGTACCCCCTGCCATTGATGTTTTCTTCCTTTGTTTTCGCCAAATTTCACACTTTGAATTTTGGTTTTTCTGGACACTGTCAATCCTCCTTAGATGGTGTATTCTTGTCTGAAAATTGTGTGTCCAGGAATCAAACATAGGCTTACTTTTTAAACTAACGGTGACCCATCACACGGTTTTTTTTTTTTTTTGGTTCTAAAAACTGCTCCTCAATAACAGTTGATGCAATTATGTTCAAAATTTGAACATACAATATGGGCCACCAATTTGTTAGAATATGGACGTTACTTAAGTTCCAACATTCTCCCACTTGGCCCATAGATCGCATCAACTATTATAGTAAGAAACAAAACATATGAATTATGGCGATAGGTCATCTAAATAACGAGTATTATCTTCCATATAGTACAATATATCTTGTCTCTCAAGATTTGCTCATGTAACTTAATAAACAAACCCTATGTTTATTCTAGGTCTAAACTTTAGTGATATTTCTCAGAAATGAAGTTGTGCACTTAACTGAATTTGAAATGAGAAAGTATCATAAATATAGAGTTTCACAGCAAAGTACAACAAATTACATAAAGAAACCAAGTCCCATTCTATCCACATGATTCCTAAATTTTACTAGTGGCATACCTATAGTTAAGGGATCGGCAATCATCAATTCAGTGCTTATATGCTCAATGACTACTACTTTATCCTTAATACGCTCTCTTATGGCTAGATACTTGATGTCGATGTGTTTGCTTCGACTACCGCTTTTATTGTTTTTAGCCATAAAAATAGCAGCTGAATTGTCACAAAATATTCTCAATGGCCTAGAGATAGAATCCACAATCTTAAGCCTAGAAATAAAACTCCTGATCCATACACCATGTGAGGTAGCCTTAAAACAATAAACAAACTCTGCCTCTATAGTGGAAGTAGCAGTCAAAGTTTGCTTGGCACTCCTCCATGAAATAGCTCCACCAGCTAGCATGAAAATGTATTCGGAAGTTGATTTCCGTGAATTAATGTAGCCAGCAAAGTCAGAGTCAGAGTAGCCAATGACCTCTAAGTTGTCAGTCTGTCTATACATAAGCATGTAATCTTTGGTTCCTTGTAGTATCTCATCATTTTCTTTGTAGCCTTCCAGTTGTTTGATCCTAGATTACTCTGATATCTACCTAACATTCCTACAGCGAATGAAATGTCAGGTCTTCTGCAAACCTGAGCATACATAAGGCTTCCAACAGCTGAAGCATATGGAATGTTGCGCATCTGTTCCCTTTCAAGGTCATTTTTTGGGCACTGATTCAAATTAAACCTATTGCCTTTCACAATAGGAGCTATACTTGGTGAACAATTTTGTATTCAAAATCTCTCCAAAACTTTGTTGATATAGGTCTCTTGAGATAGACCCAAAATCCCTTTATATCTGTCTCTATGTATCTTAATACCTATAACAGAGGATGCATCACCCATATCCTTCATGTCAAAGTTTTTAGAGAGAATTGTTTCACCTCATGTAGCATACCCTTGTCATGGTTGCAAGCAAAATGTCATCCACATAAAGGACAAGAAAACAAATTTTACTCCCACAGACGTTCTGGTATATACATTAATCCATGATGTTCTCTACAAATCCAAATGAAAAGATCACATCATGGAATTTTAAATACCATTGACAGGAGGCTTGTTTCAACTAATATATGGATTTCTTAAGCTTACACACCAATTGCTCACCACTACTAGAGGAGAATCCTTCTAGTTGTTTCATATAAACCTTTTCCTCTAGTTCACCATTGAGAAATGTTGTTTTCACATCCATTTGTTGCAACTCTAAGTCAAAATGAGCAACGAGCACCAAGATGATACGGAGAGAATCTTTCTTAGATACAAGAGAAAATGTCTCCTTGTAGCCGATTCCTTCCTTCTAAGTGAACCATTTGGCCATGAGTCTTGCCTTATATCTTTTGATGTTGCCTAATGAGTCTTTCTTCGTTTTATAGACCCATTTACACCTTATGGCTTTTGCACCATTAGGCAACTCGACAAGATCCCAGACTCCATTGGATGCCATAGAATCCATCTCATCCTTCATAGCATCGTACCAAAGTTTTGATTCTTGACAACTCGTGGCTTGTGAAAATGTTTTGAGATCATTTTCGACTCCAATGTTGTAGTCTGATTCTTGTAGATACACAACATAATCACTAGAAATTTCTAATTTTCTTTCTCTAGTAGATCTCCTTAATGTTGACTTAACATTTTCTTGGGGAATCTATTGTTCAACTTGTTACTCAACTATTTCTGGTGGTTCTTGAGCAACTTGACCTTCTAGATTATTATCAAAAGTTTGTGGAACTTCAACGATCAGTTGCATAACACTCGGTTGAACTATAGGAGTGTTATGAACAATAGTCAACCTATTACTCGATGTAGATGGTTGAGCTTTAATATGATCTCTTTCAGAAACTATGTTCCAAAATTAATCACTCATACTAATCAAGTCATTCTCAAAAAACTTGGCGTTCCTTGATTCCACAAATCTAGTGCTATGAGTTAGATAGTAGAATCTATATCCTTTAGACCTTTTGGCATATCTAACGAAATACCCAATAATGGTCCTCGGATCTAGCTTTTTCTCTTGTGGGTTGTACACTCTTACTTCAGACAGACATCTCCAAATGCGTATATATCACAAACTCGGTTTCCAACCTTTCCATAACTCAAATGGCGTCCTTGGGCCAGCCTTAGTTGGAATGCGGTTTAATATATACACAGTCGTCTTAAGAGCTTTAGTCCACAAGGTTTTAGGAAGATTGAAGCTGCTCTGCATACTCCGCACCATGTTCATTAATGTTCAGTTTCTTCTCTCTACCACACCATTCTAATACGGGGAAGTAGGCATGGTGTACTAGGCAACTATCCCATGCTTTTAAAGAAACTTCGCAAATGGATCTTGAGCCTGTCCATCCTCGGTGTATCTACTATAATATTCTTCACCTCTATCTATCCTCACGATCTTTATTTGCTTTTCGCATTGTTTCTCTACTTCAGCCTTGAAAACTTTAAAGGCATCCAATGCTTCATCCTTTGTATGAAGCAAATGGAGATACATGTATCGTGAGTAATCATCTATGAAAGAGATGAAGTATTTCAGACCATATGAGTCCATGTCTGGACTACATATATCTGAATGTATTATCTTTAATATTTTTGAACTCCTCTTTGCACCTTTCTTAGACTTGTTGGTTAGCTCTCCCTTAATGCAACCCACACAAGTCTTGAAGTCAGTAAAATCTAAAGTACTGAGTACTCCGTCATTCACTAACCTCTTGATTCTCTCAATGGAGATATGTCCTAATCTCCGATGCCATAACATAGAGGAATCCTCATTTATAACACAGCACTTGATGCCAGATTGAACATGCATAGCAGTATAAGACGGTTCATTTTGCAAATTAATAGAGAAAAGACCATCAAACAATGTACCATTTCCAACAACATCAGATTTATAAAATAAATTGAAGGAATTTTCTGAAAATGTAAAAGAATATCCCAAAGGTACAAGTCTTGATACAAAAATCAAATTTCTAGAGAAACTTGGAATATAAAATGTCTTTTCTAAATCTAAAATGAAACCACTACTTAGAACTAAACTACAAGTTTTAATGGCCTCTACATGTGAACGCATCTTGTTTCTAGAATAAATGCATTATTCACTTGCCATTGGCTTCCTTAGTTTCGCATATCCTGCAAGGTATTCGCAACATGGACTGTAGATCCAAAATCAATCCACATGTGTTATAAATAACATCAACCATATTAGATTCATAACAAATAAATGAGACTAGATTACATTTCTTTTCAAGCCAACTTTGAAATTTGCCATAATCCTTCTTCATGTGTTCCTTCTTTTTACAGAACAAACACTTGGATTCCTTTTTAATGACAACTTTGGGAGGTATTTTACCTTTTCCCTTATCTTTGGTTTGAATCTAGTCCTGATTCTGATTCTTTCCTTTGGTTGTTGTCAGTGTAGTTTCACCCATTTCCATTATAAGCCGCCCTTCTTCTTGAGTACACATGGTCAGCAGTTCATTGATTGACCATTTTTCTTTATGTGAATTGTAAGAAATTTTAAAGGGCCCATATGGCTTTAGAAGGGTGTTTAAAATATAGTGCACTAGGAAAGACTCAGACATATCCACCTTAAGGTTCTTAAGTTGAGCTGCTATGTCCCTCATCTCCAGATGTGCTCATGCACACCTCTCACGCTGGTGAGCCTCAAGGACAAGAACCTCATAATTAAGGTGCTAGCAAGTGCCTTATCTGAAGTTTCAAACTGCTCATCAATGACCTTCAGTAATGCCCAGACTTTTTCATACTGTTCAACGGAACCATGTATACTAGCAGAGATTTTGGTCTTTATGAACCTGGCACTAAGGCGATTAGATCGCTCCCAACGTTCATAAAGAGCAATCTCATCCTAAGTGCTGGTTTCAGTGATTACGGGCACATCTTTTCTTATAGCATAATTAATGTCCATCTACCCCAAGTGAAGGAGAATTCTCTCCTTCTAGACCTTATAGTTATCCTCTTTCAGCTCAAGGATATCACATTGAACATTAGAGAAATTTACAGGTTGTATGACTACATAATTAAAACAAACATGCTTATAATCCAAAATATTAAGACTAATAGATATAAATCATGCTTTAGCAATGTAAATCATGTATAAAATCATAAATCTATGACATAAAACTTGCTTATGGGCTAAAGTTCTAATTCAATTAGATTCATTTTATTATAGATAAAACTATCAAATGATGTTCTCTTTTTTAATACCTATGGGTAATTAGAAAATATAATTTGATATTTTATCCCAATTAGTTATACCAATGTAATAAAAATTCCTATGGGATAAAGTTTATTATATTGAGTACAACTAATTGCAATAAATGTCATTTAACCAAATGTGATCCTAAACCAATTAATATAGAATTTTGCATAATTAGAGGGCATAATTAGAGGTGGGCTCTAATTATTTAAAATTATATGGATCACTAAGACATTTAATTTTGTTTATAAAAATTATTCATGTAAAATTGCATATTCCATACGCAATGTAAAATTATGAACAAAATCTAAATTTGTGCTAAATATTCAACTTAATAATATGCATAATGAAAACTTAAAATTATAAATATAACAATAAATTAGCACATTAATTATGCATAATATGTGTCCCAATAAAACATTTATCAATATAAAACCAATTTCTAAAATAAAATGCATAATTAATTCTATAATTTATGCATTAAAATGCATTTCTAAAATTATGTCCATAATAACAAAATTATGCACATAAAACAAATTTAATTTCCCATGAAATTATTGCAAATTTATTTTTTTATTTTTTATTTTTGATTTCTAGCGTCCATAAACGACATGTCGTTTTTCCTTAGAATGGAAAAACAACGTGTCGTTTTCTATAGTGGAAGGCACAGCTTCTCAGACCAAACGACGTGTTGTGTTCTTGGCCGAAATGAAAACGACTTGTTGTTTGAGTCGTCTTCTACCTCCAGCTAGGTCGTCTGACCTGGTTGAGACCCGGTTTCGACCCGAACTGATTCGACGATTTCTAGCAATTTCGACGTTGCTTTGAGCCGTTTCAATTCGTAAAATGCTCAGAAATCAATATTTTGATCATTTTCAAATTTAAAACACATAATTAACTAAGAATCTACATTGATCAAAATAAGCTTTTCACGGCCATTTTCTTGAATTTTGCAGACTATCAATTTAACCGAATTTAATGGTTCTCTCATAACAGAACATCGCAAAAACAATAAACTCAGAGTTTACTTTCATCAAGGATCAAAATTTTTAGAGGAAAATTAAAAAACTCGAGTCACGGCCACATTTTCATGGAAAACAGAGAAAAAAATGTTAAAAAAATGAACACATCAAGGCAGAGGTATAAATGGCTCGGATACTAAATGTTAATGTAAATTGCAACATTTACGACAATTTGAACTCATAAAAGCGGAAGCAAAGTGAATCATAGTACCTCCTGCCATTGATGTTTCTTCCTTTGTTTTGGCCAAATTTCACACTGTGAATTTTGGTTTTTCTGGACACTGTCAATCCTCCTTAGATGGTGTATTATTGTCTAAAAATTGTGTATCTAGGAACCAAACATGGTTACTTGCGGGCAGTTTTTTTTTTTTTTTTTTTTTTTGTTTTGAAAACTGCTCCTCAATAGCAGTTGATGCAGTTATGTTCAAAATCTGAACATACAATATGGGCCACCAATTTGTTAGAATATGGACGTTTCTCAAGTTCCAACAAACATCACTCATCACTAGTTTCTTATCCGCAACCTTAACATTGGACAAGACTAAAATTATTTTCATATATATATATATAAGAAAAAATATATTTGTTAGAATACAGTTAAGGTTAAATCAAAATAAGGATGTGTAATGACAAAACATCATGCGTTAATGCAAGAATCTATCATGCATGTAAAAGAATTGTTGAGAATATCCGATGCTTCTTAAAGAGAACAAAATCCACACTTTGGTAATTTCCTAATCACATCCATCCCTAATTCCTATTTTTTCAAAATTAGTTATACAAAAAAGGATTTCTTTCCTTGTTGTATAATAGGTTAAGCATTAAGCATGACGACTTTGAGAAATAGTAAATATTTAAAAAAAATTAAGTGAATTTCTCACTCAAATTTTATTATGGTCAAATAAAGATTCACTATTAACTAACAATAGAATAAATTCTTGAATCCCAGAAAATCATGTGGTCGTTCAAAGCTGCCTTAGCAAGAGTCCAATAATATATAAATATATGGATACAGATCTATTACATACTATATTCATAATCTGATTGATCATAATCATATTGTAGTGAGACATTCAAAAATAGAGAGTAATACTTTATTTTACTGCATAAATTATATCACTCACTTGTATGTCAAAAACCCCTCCTTCAACATCAGAAAACGCAGAAACAACTCGAACCAACTTGGCAGCGTTCTTTCTAAACACAGAGCAGCTGAAATCTCTGAGAACTCTTGTCGAAAACTCGGAGCTGGCGAGCTTCCTCTGGTGCCTCCACTCCTCTCTGTCGGCTAAGAAAATCCCCCGGCCAAACAACTCCGCCATGTTTTCTCGGCTGTGCTCACCTTTCGAGTACTTGTCGAAGCTCGTCTTAAGGACATGCTCGATGTTCCTCGGCTCTGTTGTGTAGACGTAGCTTTGAGCCGGTAAGAGGATGCGGAAAGTCGGGTGCTCCGTGGCGATGGTGGTGAGGTAGCCATAGAGGTCGTTCATGTTGAAGAGAAGGTTAAAGACAGTGCCTTTTACGGGAGGGTATTCACGGTTGGTTATGGATTTTCTGGCGAAGATTTTTAGGGTTATAAAGGACAAGGTTAGGAGGAGAAGGAATAGTGGAGTTGATAAGAGGATGAAGAAGGTGCTGAGAGTGTCCATTTTGCTTGAAATTTGATGAAAGAAAGGCGAGAATAGAAGTATCTATGTATTCTCAAGTATGTATGTTTAGCTAAAGATATTTAAGGCTACATTATAGACATTAGGGGTGTTTGAGGCAGTTTGGGTGGGTTTTTTTTCCTTCAAACTACTAACCAGACTAACAATAAATTTTATTTTCGACAGTTTAGATGGTTTGGTATATTTTATAAAACTAAATTGAACCAAATCTCCTATAAGAGGTTTGGTCAGTTTGGCTTGCGACTTGTATTTAAGATTAATTTTTTATTTAAAAAAATCATAAATGTGCAAAAATTTACCTTTCAAAGTTTTAATAAAGACCAAAAACCAAACTAAAAAGTCTGAATAACACAAATCAAAGTTCACTAACAACCAAATTAAAAAGTAAAAAATATGACTAAATATGATGAGTGATTAAGAGAAGCATAACTATAGAGTATAGAAATGTCTTATATGTGTAGAACTTCTTTTAAACTAATAAAAAATAATCTATATAAAAAATAATAAAAATTCTTATACAAAAAATAAAAATTATATAATATGATGGTTTAGTGGGCAGTACAGAAGTTCAAACTACTAACCAAACCATCTAAAATATTTGTGTAAAAAACCACCTAAACCATTTAAAATTAAAACAAAAACCACCAATTTGGTTCAATGTAGTTTGGATTGGACGGTTTGGGCGGATGAGCAAAAATCTTGATCAACACCCCTAACAGACAGGATATATGTCTGTGTATGTGTGTGTGAGATTGATGGAGAAGCACGTGTATATATTTGCAATAGAAATGACATGGATGTCGAAGTTATACATACGCAGGCACATGTACATGACGTGTGCGCTATAGTGTTAAATTTCGTTTGGGCAAACTTATGGTGGGGCGTTCATTTAGGTCTTAACGGTAGGTTTAAATATTTTAATCATTAAGTTAACTTTTCAACTATCTAATTTTGATTATAAATAGTTACACTTCATACACTATAAATTTTTATCGACAACAATAGATCAAATCGTTGAAAAATTAATTTAACGGTCAAAATTACATAACCTATTAGTACAATCAAACAATCAAAATGCATATTTTACTAGAATAGCTCCTATCTAACTTTATTATTAATTTTATATGCAAAAAGCTATATTGAAAAGAAGAGAAAAAAGTCTCACGAAATTAAAACAAAGAAGTCCTTAGAAAAAAAACAAAAGCAAACAAAATAGAATTAAGAATAAGCAAAAGTTTTCTAATTTCGTGCAAAGTCTTTAGAAGCAAAAGTTATAATATAATTTCACAATTTGAATTCCTTCACATTTCGAGTGCGAATAAATGTCTTTCTTCTTTTGGGGGAATGAATCTCATTCTCTACAGAATAATGAATCAGTACCGCTTTTCTAAAGTTACTTGACTTTTTCTAACGTTGTTACTGTCAAAGGTTTTTGTCAGATGAAAATAACATGAAAAGAAAATGCAACCATACGATATTGAACATTCAAGAAAAATTCCTAAGTGATCTCTTTTGGTTTATATGGGATCTCAAATTGTGTGGACACGGAACATATGCATTAAAGTCATGAAGACGTACTCTTTTTTTTTTTTTTCGTATAAAAATTCCCCATCCCTTTTAACACTCCCGGAGATCAAACCTGGAAGGATATAAGTCCACCCGACCCCTCCCCTCCCCTCGCCATTGGACTACATCCAATTGGCTAAAAGTACACATACTTAATACTTTTATATACATATATATATATATATATATAAAATACCCTCCACATGCATGTATTAATTTAATTGTCTTAAGTTGATATTCAACATTTATTGTTAGAGGTCTTATTACCTTGCGAGTTATAGTTTTGACGCCCTCAATTAATAAACTGTATTTTTAGACAAAATGAAACGCAAATATGGCATAAGCGTTTTAAAAGGGATATCATGATAAAAGAAACAAATACACCTGACAAATATATTCTAAAAAGAAAAAAAAATAATATTTGGATTGGCATACAATATAGTAATTTATTTCAGATCTGTCTTTTAGATTTTTTTTATTTTAAAAAAATGTTTGTTTCTCTTTTATTATTTTACCTCCCTCTTTTGTGCTATCATCTGGTTAGATTCTATACTTCGTAAACTCATTGTTGTTAGACCTTTAAAAGTAACTATCCACAGTGAGAATGAGATGGGTGCATATCTTCGGAAGCATCTGTGTAAATAATCTTTCTTTTTTCTTTTTTTTTTTCGATTTTTGTTTCTCTTTTTTCTTTTTCCAATTTGTTCACAATAATTCTTTAGAAATTACAACATGGTTATGCGTCAAATTTGATAATTTAGTGAACAGCCAAGAAGAGAGTTTTTCTTTTCTACATTTTGTTTTTGCATCTTATGCTTATTATTCCTTCTTTTTTTTTAGAAGTTGTCGTAAAGTACCACACGTTAGTCGATGATTTCTGCTAAAGCCATGTGTATTGTGGATGTTCCAACGATACCAACATGTGCATTAGACAAGGCTAAAACTACTACTGAAAGTGAGACACATAAACAGCTCACGATTACATGAAACATTTTAAAATCATTTAGTGGCGTTGTTTAAATGTCATCTTATCGTTAGTTTCAATATCTTCTCCCCTCTCTTTCTCTCTCGATTTGGTTGGGAGACAGGGTAAGAGTGATGAGGAAGGAGGGATGACGAGGGAAGTGAAGATCAGGGTAGAGGTCCATGGATGGGCTTGCCAGGCCGATTGGCAAGGGCTGGATGGCATGGGTCTGACCATTGTTAGACTACATGGGGGCGGGTTCTAGCTGTCGTGGGTGAGGGCAAGTGAAAGGGGTTGGGTTTGGGGGATGATGACGAAGCTGCTCTAGATGGCAGATGATGTGCAAAGGTGAGGAGAAACAATTTTGATTCCAGGCATGAATACATGTGATCAGGTAAAGCAGTCTCAATCAGTTTTAAGAAAATGAATCAGTTTAGTTTGTACCTTAGGATATAATAAAGATTCTGTTGGAATTGAAATAAGAAACGCAGTGGAAGAGGCGGATCGTTGACAGACAAAAATTTTCTAAAAACTTTGTACATCGGGAATAGATATATAACTTTAATTAATAATAGAAAGCTTTAGGAATTTTACAAACATTTTGAAGACTATCAGGGTATCCTAACTTTCCTCTTTGACACCACGATCTTCCAATCCAAGCCTCCACACCAATAGAAAAACGAGTGGGCGTCAAACTGCAAGAATGAATTTTCCTCACACTTTTCTGATCTGCTATATACTCAACACATGAGATAGCAGACCTTTTTTTTTTCAGAGAAGAACTCTCAGTTTTTCTCTCTGAGTATTTTGCAAAAGTTATGTGAATGAAAAAACTATTGAGATAACTTTTATCTCTCCCTTTTTATATCTGAGCAATTAGTCACTTTTTAATTGATATATTTTTTTAAAATCGAATCACAACTGATTTGTATAAGTATATATATATATAAAAAGAAAAACATCAAGTTTTCAAACGTCCAACTTTCCTTTATTTTAATATATATATATAAATATATGTTTACGTTTCTGTAAACGTTTTGGCATCCTTCCTTTTTTTTTAACGAATTAACTTTAACATATATATATATATAATATAATATAAAAAAAAAACGTTTAAGGAAACTTTGAAAAGTAAACGTATTCGAAAAGTATATATATATATATATATATTAATATATTATAAAATCTTATATATATATATATATATAAGATTTTATAATATATTAATATATATATATATATATATAATTTTAGAATACGTTTATTTTTCAAAGTTTCCTTAATCGTTTTTTTTTTAACCAAATCTTATATATATATGTATTTAAATTCAAAAATAAATCATATTTATTTAAGAATAAATCAATTAATTAATTAACTAATGCTCAGTTAAATGTGACAACATTTATC
>CAMOHE010022317.1:0-12105 GCA_946598075.1 Artocarpus hirsutus
CGAAGCCCGTATAGCTAAGTCTCCATGACATATCATAGTGTATCATTTCCCCATAGGATTATCCATAATCAGCTTAAGGACAAGTTCTGTCTTACCTTCCCGATTATTTTTATCTTACGTTCCATTATCTCATCATAGGAAAACTTACCATCCAAAGACTAAAAACCATTTGGTCACACCTATGTATTCAAATGGTTGAGCGATCTAGTTTTCAATTACAGGATAACGTATATAAGAGGATATCACTACTCCTAAAGAGGAGTTATGGATTCCATATCTATAAGTAACAGGTCTACGTCATCAAGAGTCATGCCTCCAACGTACCGGCATGCATACCACTATTAAAATGTGGGTGTCACCCTTCGGTACATCAAAAGACACAAGTCAAGACAATTGGCCCACTAGTCATCTCAGGATTAAGATACAATACAAATGATTGTCTAAAGTGAATCAATTTTCCAAGACAGAATTATTAATCCAAATCAATTCACTTTATGTCCCGATCCAACACATCGTCACCTATGACAACGTGCCAATGTTTCTATTCATGGAGTCCACCTCGATGGTCAAGACAAACCATCCCCCAATAAGAATATAGACAACATAACAATCTTTACATGAATAAAGCGCCCAACTTTATTCCATCAATTGCGGATCTTATGTTTTTAGACTATCACCTTAAGAATCGTGTCTTCCGCATAATCTGTCCGTTATATGCCCAATTCTTAAAGGTGATATATAATATAATATAATATAATAATGTAATACAATATAATTATAATACAAAATTATTTATACACAACAATAATATTTACACCCATAACCCCCAAAAATATTAATTTTCATATTATTCTGTTGGACACTATATATTATTTAGCTTCTTAACACCATGGATAAGAATGTTACAGATATAATTATCATAACATCATTAATATTATAAAATAAGAAAATGTGCAACAAAATTCATGTTATCATCAAGAATATAGCTTTAAGGCATACATAACTCTACAGTGCTATAAAGATTATAAATTTAGAGCAAGTTAAAACTCCTAAAAATAACAATAAATACTTTATACTTATTATCATTTTTTACATAAACATCCTAAGCATATCGATCTCACGTGGCCGTCACTTGCGACATTACGAAATAAAAAGTTAATTTACTTAACATAAATAATAATAGCACTAAACTATCACATTCTTACGTTAAATTAACATAAGTGCCCATAAAAGAAAATGGCAGGCATTACAACTCTCCCCACCTTATAAGAGCTTCATCTTAGAAACTCAAAACAATTACTGATAGTAGGTTCCACAGAGCGTTCTCTTTGTCTTACGTCATAAGACGTTAACTAATGCGACTTCCTTAATTTTCAAAGTCTTGGTCCTAATCTCATATTTCTTTTCCATGTAGCTTCTTTAATCTTTTGATTTCCCAATAACTCTTTAATTAGAGAAATATCTTTGTTCTTTAATATCTTTCTTTTCAACCAAAGACATAGTTTGCTTATCCTTGTAAATTATATTCTCTCAAACTTCTCATTCTTTCTTTTTGGGCAAAAGGCATGGACCCGGTATGTACTTCCTTAGCATATGAACATGAAAAATATTGTGTAAAAATTCAGGGTTTTACATCCTTCCCTCCTTCTAAGGGTTTTGTTCTTGAAATATGTATAGTAATGAATATGTAGAGAAATTTCTAATCATTTTTCTTAACATTCTTTCTTTTCATGTAAAAATTTCTTCAAAAATCTTGTCTAATTAAAGTCATCATAAATCCAACTATCAATATCATATGCAATGTTTCAATTCTGTTCTTGTCTCTCTGTCTATCATCATTCATAGAAGTATAAATCCAAGTGCAACATTAATTCTCTCTTTTTTCTTTATATCTCACATTCTGTGTATGTAAACTTGTCTTTAATCACATCTCAAAAGAGAATTGTACTCTAGGAACTCTTTACTCTAAAATTTAGAAATGATCCAAAAATATTCAGATTTAACTTCAAAATACAGCAAAACATCATGCTCTCTAAATCTGCAAGTACATCGCTTCATTTGTGAAAGAACCACTTCCGTTTATAACGGTGAAATTACACCATACTTGAAGCTTGGCTTTCTTTCCTACAACTTTCACAATAGAATATTACAAATTGCTTTTGTGATTTCATGTATCACCAAAAATATTTTTGGCTTAATCTGTCACCTCGTTCCATAATTTCCTCAACCAATATCCTCTAAAAGAAAATAATAACCTCATATTGAATCTCTATTCTTCTACATTAATAATCCTAGAATACTCCATTGAAGTCTCTACTAATTCAAAGGTCATCCATAAAAGAAACTACTGTGTGTGATCTCTATCATATCATCTTATGGACCATTTAATTTGCTAGAATGTTATCATAAATAATTTTCTCCCAAAGTAATCCTCATTAAGCCTCAAATATTCATATATTTAATCTTGTTGATAACATGTACATTTGCAAAATATCCTTCACTTAAAAAAATTACCGTGGAGATCTTACATGTGACCTTACAAAAATCGTCTTATTAACCTAGTATAATTATCAAACTTGTTTATTAAAAATACATAACTATCATTGCACTTCTCTTGAGCTACATATCATTCATCTACTACATAAATTTTTTCTCTCCAAGAAAAATAATATAATCACATAATTAATATCTTGTCACAAAACTTCATGAATACCAACTTTTCCATTATATATAAATAATGAGACAAAGATCGCTTCTTGCACTGAGCAATCAAAGTTTGGGTTTCATAGACTCCTTAGTAGTCTGGTCATCTATTGTAAGATAATATACTAAGAGAGAAGAATCTTATACTTACTTGGAGGACTTGAAACTGATGTGAGGCGATGTGTATTGAAAACGAAAACCGCTCTGATACCATAATTGTAACACCCCCTTACAGGCACCACAAGAGACGTTATTTTTACCATTAAACTTAATAATTACTAATAAGAAGTTCAAAACAATCAATATACACTTAGAGAAATATCCCAAGAAAACATGCATAATTTTTTAAAACATGCATAATTTTTTTTAACTACTTACCAGATTTGCTTCTCCTACCTTGATTAGCACAATGGAACACATGCAGTGTTCAGCTAATTGATCACCTGTAAAAATAGTTAGTTCACAAATATAATCATTTACTAAATTATAGACACACAAAACTTCAAACAATGTTTAAATCCCTTAAGAAAAATACTTATATGTCTAAATAATTTAACCATATCAAAATAAAGAAACATGGCATAGTCCTCAAGAAGCCATAATTAAGAAAATATTAAACAGTCACAAAAGTTGATAGAAAAATAAATCAAGTCTTAATTCAAAATCAGTGCGGATAGTAACATTAATAATAAAATCATTGATCAAGTCATTAATTCTTTTCATGGCTTGGTTTCGTTTCCAATCCAACACTCCTGGTGCACATGCCCATCCCCATACTCTACCTATTTCATATGCCTTTTACCTTGTCTATAATATGATATAAAACTAAGTATAAGCTTAGTAAGTACACTTTCTTATCTCAGAACATAAAACAATTCATAAAAATCATTACATAATATCGTAATCATAATCATAGTAGTGCACGAGGCATAAGTTTATACAGAACATATCTTTTCATTTAAACTTCCATATTAAAACATTATTCATTTTATCTTTGGGGCCCAAACGTTGCACCATAAACATAAACATCATAGGCACGTCGTTATGAGAGAAGTGGGGTAGCTACTCCCAAACCAAACACAACTAGTCCAACCTTTGGGACATCATAAACATAAACATAAGGTGTGCAATGCTTAATTAAGTGATACATACATACATAAGCTTTCTTTGAAAAGCTGTCATAAACCACAAAAAAAATGAACATAAAATCATCCTTAGGAAAATTCATTGTAAAAAGGCCTTGAAATGAGAACATTAGATCACAAATCTTTACTTATAAAACATTTCTTAGAATTTTCATAAATTTTATCTTGTTGTACGTGAGAATGTACTTACTTGTCTAGCTTGCTTAAAAAACCTTAACTTAAGTGATGCTGCCGTGGTTCTTGGTGTACTCGCCTTTTGGAGTGTTCATGTCAATCATTCATATAATGCATAAAATTAATATTCCTCTTCATGATAGCATTTAATACCATATTACATTATCATATATCATTCTTAATAAAACAAAGCATCTTTAAGTCATAAACATGCACTTAAAGTCAAGAGACATAACAATAGAAAACTTGATCTTCAATCACTTAGAGAAATTAATCTCTAGTTACAAGCATGAATAAAGTGTAAGAATTATTCCATAAGATAGCTGACATGTATATATATCACTTAAATTTTCTTGCCTTGAAAATATTAATCCAAAAATACCTTTTTCTAATTTTTAAAACATTCAAAGTAAAATTCTCAATCATAAAAACTACTTGACCTTTAAGGATTTATAACCCTATATCTTTCAATTCACATTCAATTAGAGCATGAAAATTTGCAAAAATAAAGTTAACATATATATGTAGTACCCAGATTTTCTTTAGCCATAAAAATTTCATTTGGTAATTAAAATAAATCACATATTCAATACCATAAAATCTGCCAGCAAAGTTTGGGCAGTGAGTAGTCCTAATTAAAAGTTATGTATTAAATTATTTATACCATAAAATAATTTATAAAAATTATTACATATAATTGACACATAAAATAATAACATATCAAAAATTTAGCTTTAAATATATTCGAAGTAATTGAAAACACACATTCAAATTCAAAGTTAATATTAACATCAGACATGCTAAATAACAAACATGTTCCATTCAAACTTTTTTTATAAACCCAAATATGTATGATATGCTTTTGAATTTTTATGTGATATGGTTAACATATAAATATAAGTTAAAAAATAATAAATCATGCAAAACATTTTTAAAACTTTGATTTATCATCCCATGAATTACATAGAGCATATCAGGCTGACATTTATAACCACTGAGTACTTGTCAATCAATGAATTTTATCTTAAAATATAATAAGGATATGAAACTAAAACTTTACAGACATTTAGTTAACATACAACAATGAATCATTATTTTTTTCAGAGTTAAAAGATGCTTTTTGTCTTATAAAATGGACTATACAAAACTTGAAAACAAATCTGCCAACAATTAAAATTCCGTAACCAATGTTTGATTGAAAGCTCATTACCCCAAAAATATTTTAAACAAAAATTTATAAAAAAATCCTAGACATTTCTAACATATATATACACATCATATCCAAAAATTACAACAAAATAAAATCATTTGTTTTCAAAATATTACCATCTACCTTACCAACAAACCAAAAACCCTAAAATTCTCTTACACACTCCAACAACAAAACCTTATTTTTATGAAATTTCATGATATCATATGAACATAAATACTTTCAACGATAAAGTAACATTGTTATAATCAAAGTAATAGACAAAAGAATTTATTTTTCATACAAACATACAAGCTTACACATTCACAATCACAAAAGAACAATTTTCTAACAAAGTTTATCACAAAACAACATACATCAATCTTAAGAATTCAAAACCATAAAAGCTTTAAGACATACCTTTAATTCTTATATTTTCTTCAACAAATATGAATACTTGCATAACAAAATCTCTAAAAATAATTCCTTCTACTTTGGCTTTAAAGAAAATAAGAGTAATAAATTCTTGGTTTTGAGGATTAGAGAGATGATGGAAGCTTTCTTAGAGAGATTTCTAAGAGAGGGTAAGGAAGAGAATTTTCTTTGGCTTGAAATTAAGAGAATGAAGACTTTGGTGGCTTAGAGGTATATTTATAGGTTTATGAGAGAGAAGAGATTAGATAAGTGTAGAAAATACTAATCCTAATCTGATTAGATTTCCTCTTTTTTTTAAAATAAGTGTAATCCTAATCTAATTAGATTTTTTTCTTTTTTTAAATGAGTGTAATTCTAATCTAATTTAGTTTCCTTTTTTTCTCCTTTTTTTTTCTTTTTTTTTCTTCTTTGCACGGCAACTTGTTGTTTTTCTTTGTTTCGTTTCTTTTAACTGTTCTACGTTTACTTATATGATATATAATATATAATATAATTAATATAATATAAATGCACACTACCGGACATATGTTATACAGTCGCATCCAGTACCAAACCATTGGGTTGCGGTCAAGCATATTTTTAAGCAGTTGAGAAGGACTAGAGGTTATATGCTAATGTATTATGGAAAGGATATAACACCTCTCGGATACATTGATTTGGATTTCCAATCCTGTCTTTATTTAAGAAAATCGACTTGAGGTTTTATGTTTACTGCAAGAGGAGGCGTCCTTGTTTGGAGAAGTGTCAGGCAAGATTGTGCTTTGGATTGAATGATGAGGCCATGTATATGGTAGCTAGTAAAGCTTCAAAAGAAGTTGTGTGGCTCCGTAAGTTCCTTGGAGATCTTGAGGTAGTTCTTTGTATGGATAAGCCGATGTCATTGTATTGTGACAACATTGCAATGATAGCTAGTTCTAAGGAACCAAGATTTAATAAGAAGAGTAAACATATACATCGAAAGTATCATATAATAAAGGACTTCGTTGAGGGAGGATGTGTTGCAGTATGCAAGATCACATCTGAGGACAAAATAGCTGATCCTTAGGGTTATGAAACATGCCAAATTTACTCATTTAGGGCAAGCGAAAGCTTATTAGACTAGGTACCCTAAGGATTAAATGATGAAATAAGTTTTTGGAGACATTTAATTAATAAAGAATTTATTTATTATTCATATATCAGATGTTAACCTCTTTATATTCATTTCTACTAAATATATAATAAGCAAACAAAACCCTAAGACTGTCAGTCTAAACCTTTAAGATTGTGTAGATGATGGACATATTATGTGAAAGACATGTATTTTAAAGGTGATAATCTAAATGATAAGGTCTGAAATCAAGAGAAAAAAGTGGGGCGATTTATTCATGCTAAGGTTTTTATGTTGTCTACATCCCTAATGGGAGAAGACTTGTTTTGATCATTGAGTGGGATTCTGTAAGTGGAAACATTGGTATATTGTCATAGGTGATGATATATTGAATCGGGACAAAAAGATGAATTGATTTGATTAATAATTCTATTTGTTTAAATCAATTAATTTAGACAATTATATATGTTGCATCTTAATCTTGAAATGAATTAATGTGCATGTATTCTTGACTTTTGTCTATTGATGTACCAAAAGATGACATCCTAAATTACATGAAGGTATACATACCAATACGTTCGAGACATGACTCTTGATTGAAGTAGACTCAACATTTATAGATATAAATCCATAGCTCTTTTGTAGAATTAATGATATTTTCTTATAGGCATTATCATGTAATTAGAAAGTTGGAGCGCTAAACCAATTAGGTACATAGGTGTAACCAAATGGTATACTATTTATAAATAGTAAGCTTTCCAATGGTAAGATAATAGAACATAAGATAAAAATAATTAGGAAGGTAGAGCAGAATTTATCCTTAAGCTGATTATAAATATCCTATAGGGATGCCACACATTATGATATATTATAGATGATTAGCTTATTGAAGCTTCATAATTTTATATAGTTCAAGAGTGTAACTCTAAGCTTTTAGTGGAGTAGTGTTAGAGTTGATGATTATAAAATATATTTGTCTAAGATATGTTATTTTATTTTTGTAAGAGCTTAATCTATATATGTCCATCAGGCTAATTCATAATAACTCTTATAACAATATGATATGTTTTTCCTACACATTGTTGAGTTATGTTAATTATTAGATTGGCTGAAATTTGACAGATTGGATTTAATAATTCATGTTAGTTGATTGGTTGAATTAACTTTGTGAATTAATTCAATATAAGCATGTTTAATTATTTGGATAATATTTTATTTGATATGGGATTATCTATATTTGACTATTTTAATTAGATAACTTCTCTATAGAGTTATTTGAATTAAAACTAAGGCTCTATCCAAAATTTTTGTGTGAAATAAGATATTCTAAGATTTTCATATTATCGCTCAATCAGCAGGCCAATTGTCAAGCTCAGCAAGCCAATGCCGCCAGTTTGGTAGGTCGATGCTAGAGTTCGACAAGTCGATAGTGTGTCTTGTTACATATTTTACTACATTTTTATGAAAAGTTAATCTAGACTCGAATTTTGAAACCTAATCTAATAGCAATTGACCCTAAATGCAAACACTATATAAAGGGAGCTATTTTCATTGTTTCTTAGATCATTTGAGAAGTATAGAGTGAGTATTGTAGTGAGAAAAACTCTAAAACTCCCAAAGAACTATTGTTCAACATTTAAAACTTTAGTTCTTGGTTTTTCCAAGTGACTGGAAGGAGAGTCACTGGAGGAATAACTATATGACATGTGACTATCCGTATTTTGATCATGGAAAGAGAATAGCAAGGAAGACTAGTTGGTTGAGACTCTTCTGGAACGTTCTTCTGCAGTCGAAGTTCTACAATTCTTGATCTACTAAAGAGGTATGTAAGATCTTTTATTAATTTATGTACTTAACATGTCAGACTTGTTAGTTCGAAAAAGACTTTGATTTAAAACTTTTAAAATTTTGCTGCATATAGTTTTCTAACATGAAACTTGCATCAAGGTATATTAGGGCATTTCCAAATTCGCAATTTGTGTCTTACTCCCTTGAGTTGCTTCCACCTTATTTGCACAATGTCTTTCATGTGTCTATGCATTCATGTGTCCATGCTTCTCAAGTTTCAACCCAAACCCACTGCTGTTGTTTCATAGCATTACATTCCACTCCGAGAGGAGACGCTTATGAGGAGATGCCAATCTAGATCATTAACCGAACCTGATGAGCTCACAGCACCAAGAGATTTTGCTAGTTATGGTGCTTTGGCGACATCACCATGAGGATGAGGCAAGATGGAAGTTAGAGTCAAATATGTAGGAGTGGTATCTGCACTTGTTTTGTTTTTGAGGTAGGCTTTAATTTGAGGAGGAAATTCCCTTTTAGGGGGTAAAGCTGTAACATCTATTAATTTAAACAATTCAATAATTGCTTACTTGAAATTATTTGTGTGCCTTTTAAAAATTAATTTTTCATTTGCATAATTATGTTGCATGTAAATTTTTTTATTTCATTTAAAATGATTTAAAATTCCATTATTTTATACTTATTTAGTTAATTCCACACACACCTCTACATTTATCCATAATTAACGAGATGCCACTGCGACACACTTCATGCAAGACCATGTGATATTTCCCTCCCTAATAGCCCTTGTATTGTTGATTTCCCTTCCCAAAAGTCTGACAAAGCCAAACACTCCACAGCTTTAATTTAAAAATTTCACTACTAAGTCAGATAAGAACCAGACTCAGTCTCTCCCGTTCTCCATTTATGCACGCCTCATCCCTCTCTTTATTACTCAAATTTCCACCAAAAGCTCAGCCCCCATCACTCACTAAAAATCAAACATTAAATCTCCATAAACCCAAACCAACATAAGAACTCAAGGGCTTCCAAAAATTACTAAAAGTTCAATTATTTATTGAAGGGATTTGGGGTAAGGTTTGTTAGTGGGATTTTTACAACACAAGTGCACGTATTGCTAAACCCATACCAACGTAAGTACTCCAGGGCTTTCAAAAATTACTAAGAGTTCAACCATTTCTTGGAGGGATTTAGGGACAGGTTTGTTAGTGGGATTTTAACAACGCAAGTGCATGTATTGTTGCCAAGTAGTAAATTAATTAAGAGTATTGTCCCACAAAGATTATGTTTGATTAGTTAATTACTGACATTAATTAACTCTAAATTATCTAAACAATCAAAAACAAAATTTATAAATAAAATTAAAACAAATCTATTAACAAACTTAGAAGTGAATTCAAGCAAATGACTAAAAAAGCTAGAGCACTAAATTTCACTACAATTATTCAACTCTAATGCCCCTCTAACTTTTTATTAAAGTTTGCTGTCCATGTTGACAACTAAAAAATCCTCTATCTTTAAACAATATCAAAAACTTTTCCATACATTAATCCGATATATCTTTATGTGAATTGAAACATGCAAAAGTTAATTAAGATCAAAGGCAATTTATAGATAAATTGCACAAATCAAGTTAGCACCTCTCTGTCTACCCCTTAATTCATGGTTTTTATTATAAAGAGCAGCAAATCATGGATCACCTCATGGTCTCAACATGATTCTCAAATCAATTGAATATTGAGCAAATATTTAAATGTATTGAGCATAATAATAAACATTTAATGTGGTATACCAATCTTTGCATAACAAAAATAAATGAAATTAAATCTTTCTAAGTAGGCTACATTTTAGCTTTAGCATAAAGATGCCAACTTAATTCATAAATAAAAATAAAATTAAAAATAAAAATAGATAACACAAATATTCAGACATTTTTAAAATATACAAAGATTTAGAAAATAAAAATGAAGAAAAAATCACTATAATAAAAGTATCACAAACTGCAAAATCTTCTTGCCCCTCATTATAGCTCCGAAATTCTCTCTTTTGATGATGTTCTATTAAAAATAAAAGTCTAACAAAAACTAGAAGCAACACGTAAGAATAAAATCCTATCACTCTAAAATAAATATATATTTTTTTTCTTTTTCTTTTTCATGTCTCTTTCTCAATGGCGGCTGGGGCATTTTATTCCCCTTTCTTCACATGTAGCTGTAAAATGCAGCCCAAAAAGAGGCATTGATGCGCTTACCACTTGTTGAGGTGCGATTGGAGGAAGGGTAGAGCTGCAGGCATGTCCCGCTAGGACTGGAAGATGCATTGGGTAGCATGGGAGGCTTGGTGAGACTTGGAGCAGGAGAACACATGCGGATCTGAGAGTGGCAAGCTGACAGGCACTGCGTGGTGTGCATGGAGGGGGCATTGACCTGCTTGTTTTTACCAAATGCACCTGTCACGCCCCGAAGTACGGGAGGTAACGTGGTGGTTTAATTAAATTAATTAAGTAAAGATTTGGTTAAAAACAGAGTTTAAAATTCGAATATATAATTAAAAGTGATAATTTTTAAAACCGTTTAAATAGAAGAAATTAAGGAAATAAAATAAATCGTTATAATAATTAAGCAAATAAAATAACATTAAAAATAATTAAATATAGGGTGGAATGCGTATGGGTCCCACTGGCCACATATTGTGCACACACATATAGTATTGACAATATTATGATACAACCACAGTCCAAAATAAAAGAGAAATTAAAATCTTACATGCCTTGAATTGTAATTTAACCTACCAAATACTTCTACTGATCGTAAGTCCGGTCGGCGGACTCGTCTTCAATCCTATGCTGATATCCACCTAGGGTTAAGATTTTAAAACAAATGAAAATGTGAGCGAAAGGCTCAGTAGGACTATATTTAGAAATTATTTAACGTTAAAAAGAAATTTTGTAAAACCGATGAATGTATAGAAAACGAGCTGAAACAATTAAATAAATAACTAAATGTAAAATTCAATAAAATATAACCTTTCCAAAATAATTCAAATAGTTCAACCGGAAAGAATACCGTTTTTCTTCCCTGGGCAAACCAAAGAAAGGGGTAGAAGTCCTACCTCAATACTCGTACCGATGTCTCACACCGTAATCCCGGTCCGCTATACGTTAGCTCCGTGGATCCATGCACAAATCCTAAATGCATAATAACTTAGTTCATTAGTATCTAACCCGAGGTATCCTATGGTACTAAATCATCTCATGGTGTCCTAGTGTGCCATTTAGGTTTATAAAATCATTGTACAAAGTTGAAATTTAAATCAGGGTTCAAAACAGTTAAAATGGGTGAAAATCACAAAATTTTCCCTTGCTCGGTTGGCTGCCGGTTTCCCTGGTTCGGCCTGCCGAACTACACAGTTTGGCCTGCCGGAAGTCCAAGTCCGGTCGGCCGAACATCCCCAGGTTCGGCCTGTCGGTCGGATGAATCCGGCCTACCGAACACGAAGTTCGGCCTGCCAATCTAGGAAATTCCAGAAATTTTCACGCACGGGTCTCGGCATTCCGAATTTCA
>CAMOHE010022337.1:0-11460 GCA_946598075.1 Artocarpus hirsutus
ATCAAGCCAAATTAGATAGAATCATACTCAAAGCTCAGCATGAAGTAACGTGTGAGTCGGGGGTAGACAGTGGGCCAGGGAATATGGATATTGGGGCTGGAAGTTGATCTAATTGCTGCAAAAGATAGAAAGGTTGTAGGCCCTGTCCCTCCATGTTCGACTTGGTTCACAAAAAAAGGTCCATCTTCTTTCCCTTTCCATGACAAGGAACCCAAAAAACTGCTGCCACAAGGTGCAAGACTGATCATAATGTTTTCCTGTCTTCCTTTCTAGTTCCGATCCCTTTTCCTCCTTATCTTCCCTCCTTTCATGAATATATGTTCCTCTATAGTGGAGCCAAATTCTGTGAAAGGAATAAATGAAGATTCCACTTAACAAAGGGCTTTTAAAAATGACGTTAAACTAGTGTTTCGAAGAATGATAGAACTGAAAATGTTAGTTTGAAAGCTGTAACATATGAGAGCTGTAACATATGAGAGCTTTACACTGTAGTAATTTTTTTTGCTTTTTTCTATAAGTGCTAAGAGCTCTATACTGTTTATTGATTGAAACAATGATTCCAACTGAGATGCGAAACAGGCTATAAAACATGAAACGTGATTTGAGAAATTTAACCCAAGTGTAGCACTAGACCAAAGGTGTTCATCACAAGTGTCAAATTTTTTCCTGGCATCAAAATTGTTATGGTTTGTCTGCTTTTAACCGTTGTAACAATGAACATATCAGGGATATTTCCTGATATGACCGACAACCACTGCCCACCTTTTCCTGTGCCATGAGGTGTTTTGGGACCCCATGCATGTGATGCCATTAAACCCTTTTGCTCCCTTCCTGTCCTTTTAACTTTCTCTTTTTAATTAATGCACGAAAGGAAAATCTGTACCACCTAAATGAGGGAGATTTCTATGGTAAGGCTTGAAAAAAATGAGCCACCAATAAATCTCTCTTGTTCAGCTGTTGCATTTGTATTAGAAACGGTTTGTTCCGTATACTTTTTTATTTTGATGTGATTTTCAACAGATTTAGTGGTTAGAAAAATACAGTACTCGTGTAAAGTCCTACTGTAGAAAGTCCTTTATTATATATATAAAAGTTTTCCTTCCATACGTATTTAACTGCTCGAGTTTTCCTGAAGTAGGACACCTCTGAGTACCAACCTCTCAATAGGAATGCCCTGTCTCTGTGCAAGAAATGGATGATTTTCAAACTCTGCTAGTTTAGGGTACTGTTGTTAAAATTCGTAAAGCAAGTATATGCTATCACAAACAAGTAATATAGAGTGAGAAAAGATTCTCTTGAGGACTATTTATTACAAATTACCAAAATTAATTTAACTCTAGTTTTTTTTTTTTGAACAATCAATTGAAGAAATACGTGATGAATTAACAAATAAAATAAAACTACTAATTAAAATAAAAGGCAAGACACAATTTAATAGAAAGAGAATCAATGTACTTAAAACTCTAAGATTTCCGATTTTACTTAGATTAACCCTCTTCAATATTACCTAATTTATAAGGCTGCACTAGTCTCGTAATTATCCCTAACTTATGATGTTCTATTGGTATTTCAATTATGGTCTCATTCAATTATCACTTCTCAGTCTCAAATCGAATCATGAATTACGTAATTATTAGTGCCTAACAATCACAAGCATTAAGCATACTTGAAACACTCAATATATTGATGAATAAACCTCAAATTAATTAAAACTAGAACAAAAATTAAACAATCATAATTTCAGCTACATCGTAGCCCTTAAAAAGAAAATTTAATTCATAACAAAACTAACAAAAATCCTAATGAAAGTCGTAAACATAATAAGAAATTAAAAAAAGAACTAGAATTTTGGATGAAAATTATAGTGTTCCATCTCCAGATTGCACCCTCCTTCTTCTCCAAAGCACCAAGCTTCTCTCTTTTTAATAGTAGCCGTCTCTCCATCAAAAAGTCACTTTTGGAACCCTAAAGGGTCCTATTTATAGTCTTGGGTGAAGAGTAAAAAAAATTCTCGTATCAACGCCTAGGCGCCCACTGGATTTCATGCGAAAGACATCAACACAACACCTAGGCACCATTGAATCAATGCCTAGGTGCTCTCCTCTTAGGTTTTTCTACTGATAATGCACTAAATTAGCATCTAAGCGCCCCCAAACCAAAGTCTAGGAGCCCTTTTTTGTTCTTTTTCAATCTTGTTGTCTTCTCAAGCTCTTTTTGCACCAAAAGATCGCCGAAAACACTTTTCTCTTAAATCCACCAGACTAAACAAAATAAAGTGAAAAACTCTAAAAATTACCCAAAACCTAACAAAATAATAAGTTGAAAATATCCAATAAATTAGTATAAATCCAACTTATCAAGTACACTTGCAAATTTAGAAAAATCTATAATATAACTTTAACAGCCAGGTATTCACCTCCCTATCTGGTGGTTCTTTTTCACATTTTCATCTGATGCAATTCTGGCGAGTATGGCAACACCCCATCTTATCTCAGCATTTGTTCTGTTGTTTTCCCACCGACAAAAGTGACTAATATTGTAACTTGCAAATTGAGCTAGATATGTACACCAAAAGCATATAATTATATTCTTGTTCCTTGATAACAAGAACTAGCCTAGAATATTCCTTTCCCAAAGTTGAAGATGCCTCCAAGATGTTATTAGACTGTATGGATTATGACCTCTTTTTTCTTTTCCTTGTGGGTGATTATAAATTTTAAGCTTTGAAGCAACACCATCAATGCTCATATTTGAAATTTGATTTTGTAGTGATCACTTCTAATTGGTTGAAGAGACTAAGCAAAGAGCAATTCTTGGAAGAAAATCACACAATATTTGGCTATGGTCAAATATAAAGTTCTTGCCTATTTGTCATTTGAGGTTTTACTAAACATGTTACTATGCTGTAATGCATGCATTTTTTTTAGTGGCTTGGCCGGGGTTTTGACCATTTTTCTCTTTACAATTTGCACTTAACCATTGGAACTAGGGACTTATATGTCAACTCATCCACTCATAACATATAATTATGATTCTTTCCAAGTCATTAAGCTAAAGTTTAATCCAAAGTCCAACTGTTGGAAGTGCTAGATGACTCTGCCATCAATTATTCTTAAGAAGATGAAATTCCTAAAGTCTCCCTCCTATCTTCATGCATTTGGATGGCCCCACCTCCAAAACTTTGTTTATCACCCACAAGAATGAGATCAATCATGGGTGCTTCTAGCCAGTGGTGAAGCCTACAAAACACATCATTTTGGCCAAAAGGAAAACTTGTCCATGCATGTTCTCTTCTAATCAAGTGCCCCCCCATCCATAGGAAACATGGAAAATGGTGTGCAAAAACAGAAACAAGAGAGATAAAGAGATCAAGAGATCAAGAGAGAATATCATATTTAAAATTAGGAAGGTTTGAGTAGATACCGTGTGACAAATCAAGAGAAGATAGGGAGCTTCCCTTTGCCTAAAAGGCAAGGCAACCAACTTGCCTAACTTTTCATTAATGCTAGTGAGGGATGGCCAAACTTGAATTTTAGAAACTAGGGTTGGAAATTTATGCTTTAAATTTAAACGCCATAAAGATTAACATATACACATGAAAAAATGACATTTAGGGACTATTACAAAATCTTTCTACAAAGTCAACTTAAATTGATGCTCAACCTTAATTTTCATGAGTTATAAAAACAAAATTTGTAGCGTGGCATTTTTACAAAAATAATTATAAATAAATATTAAGTTTTGAAAATATTTATAATAAATTACAGTAAATACAAAATTTAATCGGTAAAGTATTTTTTTACTTATCTATTTACTATGAGTAAACTTTTTTTACCGATTAAACTTTCTATTTACTATTATATATTATAAATATTTTTAAAACCTGTTTTTTACTTTAATTTTTACTGTAAAAATACTATTTCTCTCATACTTCCTTATAAAAATATATCTTTAGATTATCTTCTAGTTGCCTTAATGACTAGTGTTATAAAATTTTTAGACAAGATGTCAAGTTTATCTTTACAAATCTTTTTTCCCCCATTTGTAACAAAAGTGTCAAGATTAGTTGACTTAATGTAGGCATTACATATATACAACTAGTTCTAATTTTATCACATATTATCATGGAATTTTTAAGGGATTGACAATGTGAGTGGTTATTTTTGTAATTCTCAAACATTAAAGGTGCAACATTTATTTCACTTGAACTTAGGGGAGAATTTCGTTATTTTACCTAACTTTTGAATCTAAATCCTTAACCCCATTTGTTTGAGGAAAGTTAAGATCCAAAGAGGAGGAAAACCCCATTAGAAAAATTTACCAAGAAACTTCTAGTTATTGGTGTTAAAGATTAAGGGATCTGCACGTGGAAAGGACTAAGTTGCAGGCTTTCTTCAACGAGTATGATTAAATTGAGTATTATGCCCATAACCCACATGCAATCGCACCAATGCATTACTGATAAGAATAAACTAATATAAAATTATGTTTGGTTTAATGATTCTACTTTAAATACTTTCTTCTGTAAGCTCTATTAAACTCCAATGGTAATATACTAGTGCTAAAAGAATAAGACGCCATTTATTTAAAAAAGAAAAAGAAAAAAAAAAGGAGTTGAGACACCGTAGTTTTCATGCAATGATTGTCAAAGAAGAATAAGTTTAGACTTGAGAGTGATCCTTTTTTAAGAAATAATACATAAAAAAAATTTTATTTGGTTTCTAGCTAACTCGAAAAGGATGCTTTTCCTTCCCTTAACTCTCTCTCTCTCTCTAAATAGTGTTTGTTAATTAGTGGTAAATACACATTCTTATCTTGAAGTTTGAATTTTTCTCTCTCATTTTTTTTTAGTTTCTTCGATTTTTATTATTTTTTGTATTACTAATTTCGTGACGACCATTTTCTTCTCGTCAAATCAATAGGAAATTACTTTCAAAAAGTTGACATGAAAGTTAGAACAAACAGAAAGCCTACATTATAATACATTTCACACATGCGAATACATATTCTTTTTCCAGAAAAAAGGACCACGAATACTATATATATTCCCTCATTTTATTGTATTGCAAGTTTGTTGGAAAAAATTTTAGTGTCATATGGTTTATGTGCCAAGCTGGGTCTTCTCTCTAAAATCTCGACGCTTGTGTTAGCTCATATACTTTATATGTCTTCACTGGTAGATCTTGTCTAGGGTCAAATTCTCTTATAATTAGTGGTTATTTACGATTGTTTTATAGTATGCATATTGTTTAATTTGAAGAGATATTTTCCTTAAAAAATTAATAGCGATAAATAAAAATTTTCTTTTTCCTTCGTTAGCATTGACATAGGACAATTTTGGATTAGAACTTGGAACTCTAATCATGATTAGTGTGTTATATATAATATTATATTGAATTAATCAATGTTATCGAAAAACGAAAAGAATTGTTATAAAAAAAAAGAATTGCATTCGTGCACCCATTTTAGAGAAGTTGACTTGCAAGCATAAGTACATGATTTTTGAAACTCACAATTTTTTTTTTTTTTTTTGACAACTTACAAGTTGACTCACATAAGTAGTACATAAATATTTAATTTCATAGAAACTTGAGAATTTGAAGATAAAGTATACGTACAAAACCAAAAAAAAAAAAAAAAGTACGCCATGGTATGACAAAATTATGTGCTGTTAAATTTTTATATTTTGTTAAATTGTCATGCTTTTAATCTTAATGTACTATAATTTTGATAATTAAGAGTTTTTAATTGCATCTTAACAGCAAGAAACTGTATAAAGTTTTCTCAATATTTTTCTACAAAAGGATGAAAAAATACTGGAAACAGTTGTAGATGTGCCAATAATATTCCTATATATAAAGTATGTCCATAATATTAAGGGAACGAGATTTGGAAACTGTTTCAACTACATATTATTTAATACGTATCAAATTCCAAATTGAAGTTGAAAAGACATATTTGTTCGTGCGTCTATATGCTATATCTATATATGTCACGCCGTTCATACTGTTCAGGAATGAGATCATATTGCACATATATATAAATTTCCTTGTCGATATTAAAGAAATAAGTAGCATAGAAACCCTAAACCCCAGCATTAGTAATATCAAATGAGAGATTAATATCATTTTTTAGGGTAAATAGCTCTAGAAATCCTTAAACTTTTAACATTGTAATAATTTGATCTTTGAATTAATTTAATGAGTTAAAATAGTCCATGAACTTCAAACAATGTGACAATATGGTCATTAAATTAATATAATATGCTAAAATAGTAATGGTCGATGAATAATATTATGACAAAATAGTGTTGTAGTGTGACTAGCAAAGTGAGGTAACTTGTAAGGCAGCAAGGGATAATTTTGTTGTGAAGAAAGTGCAACAAGGGGGCGACGCGAGGTCAATGGGGTAGCGAGGAATGCTACAGAGAGAAATCTATTATGATATTCTCTATTCAAATTTTAACGTTAACTAATAGATAGGACTAATATTGCTATTAAAAATTAATTTAGGGACTGTTTTAGCCTATTAAATTAATTCAAGAATCAAATTGTCACAATATTAAAAATTTAGGGACTAGTTTAACCTATTAAATTTATTTAAAGACTAAATTGTTATAATGTTAAAAGTTCAAAGACCTCTAAAGTTATTAACTTATTTTTTTAAAAAAAAAAGGAGATTAATATACCGTATTATGTCGGTCCATTATCATTCTTTCAGTACTCTTTTTGATTTTTTTATTTTTCTTGGAGAGAGAGCAGAGCCTATTAATTATAATTACTAACATAAAATCAAGTGTTAATTTGCTGAAGTCTTATCTAGACACCAAAAAAAAAAAAAAAAGAAAGAAAGAAACCTCCAAAAAAAAGGGTCAACAGAAAATAACATAAAAAAAGATTGGTACTCGTAAGTGGACCAAAGTACAATTAATTTTAGATCCTTATTTAGATTCTCCCATTGACATCAAAGAAGAGGTTTAATACTTATAGCTGAAGAAAAACAAAAGAAGTGCTTCATTCCCGACAAAAAAAGTACGTAAATGAAGCAGCTTCCGTGATTAGAGACTGAACATAATTAGGGTCCTAATATATAAAATTATATGATATTTTGTTAGATATTTGAATTAGTTTGGTACACACCGAGGCTAAGCACTCTAGTTTCATGGCTAATAAAATATAAGCCTTATGTTGTAGAATCTACTTTCTATTAATGTGTAATATTAACTTTATCGATGTTTCTAACATTGTTTTAAATTACTTATCTAGTTTTTTTATTTAACATAATATCTAACTAATCATATTCTGTTATGTCAAACCCAAAAATTAAAAAATAAAAGAATCAATTAAAAATCATTTTAAACTTTTTCAAAAACATAGTATGGTACTATATGATTGGTTATAACATAAATCATTTTAGATACCAAAATTGGATCAATAATTTAGGTCTGTTAAACGTTAGACCCTTTTACTTCTGTGGCACATATTGCACTAATTGCGCTGTTAAAGCGCTTTATTGGATCTGAAAACTCAGAAGCGGTTTCCTATGCATTATTATTAATACAACATTTTTATTTTTTTAAAGACTTTTCCCCAAATCATATAAAAACCAGAGCCGAGATTTCCATTTCAGAATTCTGAGAATTACCCATTTCGCAGAAACCTAAAAGAAATCATGGGTCGGCCTTGTTTTCTCTCCAAAACTCTTCTCGTTTTCTTCTTCATGTTTCTCCTTCTCTCTCATGGTACTCAAACCAATTATTTTTTTTTAGTACTAATTATCATATCGTTTTCAAATCTATATAGTTCTATCTTTTCTATGATACAATTCCTTTATCTGACAGTACACTTTTTTCTTGTTAAATTTAATTTTAAGGATTCGGGAGATCACTGAAGAGTACTGTCCAAGAAAATGAAGATTCTTCTGTTGAAGTAAAGGTTTGTCTGGTTAACTCTAATATATTCCTTGTTTTTTTTTTCTTTTTTTCTTTTTTTTTTAAGTTTCAGTATTTTCTTTTAATTACATATTCCTTTTTTTTATTTTATTTGCTTTATGCAGGAAGGTGGTGGTAATTCTAGGGAGCTGATTGGAGTAATGGATTATGAAGGACCACAGCCAAACACAAACCCAAGAGGGATTATCATCAGCCCTCAGCCACCGCCAAAGTGATCAGCTTCAAGACGTATGATGATCTTCACAAGAAAAAATAAATTAACGCCATTAATTTTGGCTTTTGCTTAGTTTCTTTCTGTTCAAGTGATGTAGTTTTGTTTGTTTGATTTTCTAATTTTCCCAGGTTCTTTTTAAAAGTGTAATTAAATAAGTTTGACATTCTGTACTTGAAGTTGTTTTTATTCTTGCTTTCCTTTTTCAATATTTGATCCGTTTTCTATCTTGTGAAATATGATCTTCGTTGTTTCTGCAAGATCACATCAACTTATTTCTTATGAGATTTATGGTGTTTTTTTACTTTTTTTTCTTTGTCTCAATTTGTGATTTATGATGATCATATATTAGTAAATTAAGCATATATCTAATAGATGGCTTCGTACAAACTAAAAAAAAAAAAAATTACTATATTTGATTAATATGGTTTAAAATATTTTTGTGCATTATTTGGAATGGAACCGAATGGATAGCAAAGAGATAAGAAATATTAATAATACCCTTAAATTGGAGACTTGGGTATAAAAATACACGTATTTGATTTTGCTTTTAATTATCAGCGCGTAAAATTCACAGCTTGATTAGCACCAAAAGTAATGTAAAGGGTTTAGTGTCGTTTTTGGGTGCCACTATCGAGGAATACGTAGGCATACGTAGCTCTTTCACTACGTATTTTTAATGCTTTTACGTGCGTTCAACGACACTTAATTTCAGGTTTATGATTAAGAGATTACTTTGTCAATTGTGAGAAGACCATACGCATGAAAAGAAGATTTTGTCTCTTTTGTTAGGATGTACATTTTATATTCTTTCATACATTAATTTCAAACTAAAAACACGGGTGAAGCTAAATAAGAACGAGGGTTGACGGTTGTTTCATTAACATTTTTTTTATATAATTTTGTATATAAAACTTTATGAAAAAATGTATTTTTTCCTTCAAAAATTATATTTCGTTCTTTCAAAATCAATTTCGCCACTCATTTTATTACAATATAAAGTTTTTATATATTATAGTACTTATAACTCTAACTTACAATTCCAACAAAGCTTTCAAAATTGTCGGAAAAAAATAAAGAGAGTAAAAAATAAATTAAAAAAAAAACACGTGAAGAGTCCAGACTCTAGTGCTCTGTTGAGATTGAGAAGAATAAGAAATAACCAAAAGAGAATTCCTTACTAATGCAATCTAGTGATATGATACTATTATTGGATTTTTCGCTAATGGGATTTCTTAGCTATATCTCATTGATATAAATCTTTAAAAAGGAAAATTAAAATTGCATAATCTATACACGATTGCCCAATTTTAATGACAAAGGAGATTAACACATTTTAGTTCTTATAGACCAAATATTATCATATTGATTGTATAGAATGTCACTTACTTTAGCTTGAAAACTTTTAGACACTGTCATATTTTTGAAGTATCCGATATGGACAGAAATGGACTTACACATAATCAAGGAGGCAGTCCACACCGGTGAACTTCTTTTTTCTTTTAATTTTGTATTTTATAAAATTTGTATTCTAATCTTTTAAAATTATATTTCGTTTTTTCTAAAATTCTAGATTTATTTATTTGTCTCATCTTATTAGTTCAATCACCTCTCAATTAACTTTTTTAACTCCGGCCCTGGACAATCTTGGATATAGATAAGACTGGACAAAAAGATCGGTGACAGTCCTCGCCTTAATAATATTGGGGATAAGGTAGTTACGTTTTAAATGATTTATAATGGGCAAGAACCAAAAAAGAGGTCCATCTTATAACCAACTACACATGAACTTTTACCTTGTGTTCACCTGGATTCTCCAGGTTATCTGCCCAAAGTATGAAAGCCATATATCAGATACTCATATTCCCAACCACTACATTTACTTTGATCTTTCTTTTGGTACCACTAGGAAAAGATTGCCAGCAATAATTAATTTGCGTTATAACTGTTTTCGATATTCATCAATCCTGCCCCTAACTTCTGGAAAAAGTTTATGAGAAAGAGGGAAATGTTTCCTAGGAGAAATTTTCCTTTAAGCAAATTAGAAGTTTTTCTTGACTAGATAATTCTGATATGAATTGGATTAGGTAGTTAATAGTTTGCGATAATGTGTTTTATTGAAGTGTCACAATTCATTTTATTTATTTATTTATTTATTTTTCATTCAGAGTATTTGTTGAAGAGATTTTAATATATCTCTCTAACATATTTAAGATCAAAAGACACGTTAGAATAAGTAAAAAACACATTTTTTATGTGTCTTCAGTCAGCACGGGGCACCTCGACGTTCAAAAGTTGAAGCCGCAAAGCCAAAATATGTAATCAGCACACATAAAAAAGGCAGAGAGCTTAGTGCCACGAAGCTGGGTTGTGGGCGCCGTGGCGCTAGCTTGCCCAGATGCTAGAACTGCAGCGCTGGGTTTTGGGCACCTAGCGTTGTCCTGTCCAAGTGCCAGAGCCGTGGCTTTGGGTTTTGGGCATCACGGTGCCCAATTGCTCTCATGAGCAATTTTGGTGCCATGCACCTAGAGCCACAGCACAAAAAATTTGGCATCGCGGCACTCTCCTGAGCTGATATGTGATGATATTTTGTATCTTTTGAATTGTTCCAAACTAATGTATTCATTGGTTGTATATTTCCATACCAACCTAAACATCAATTAGCAACAGACACATCCGTTATAATAGATATATAGATACATGAATAAATACTTTTACGAATAAAGAGATACTCTTACATTTGATGAGGTACCTTTTATAAATATTGTATGCATTGATTCGGTTGTGACCATTCCTCAAATAGCACCCCTGTCTTTTTATAAACACTCTAGAATTATTATAGAATCATATCTTGTTATGAAACATCTTATTATTTGTCACGCCCTGGAGTACGGGAGGTGACGTGGTGGTTTAATTAAATTAATTAAGTAAAGATTTGGTTAAAAATAGGGTTTTAGAATGAAATTTATAAATAAAAAGGTGATAATTTTAAAATCGTTTGAATAGAAAAGTTAAAGAAATAAATGAATCATCATAATAATTAAACAAATAGAAAGAACATTAAAATAATAAAATAATTAATTATGGGGTGGAACGCGTATGAGTCCCATTGGCCCACATATTGTGCACACATATATAGTACTGACAATATTATTATACAACCACAGTCCAGAATAAAAGAGGAGTTAAAATCTTACATGCCTTGAATTGTAATTTAACCTACCAAATTCTTCTACGGGTCGTAAGTCCGGTCGGCGGACTCTTCTCCAATCCTATGCTGATATCCACCTAGGGTTAA
>CAMOHE010022343.1:0-10570 GCA_946598075.1 Artocarpus hirsutus
TTTAATTGTTCTAGTTCGTTTTCTATATATTTATTTGATTTACGAAATTTCTTTTAAAGTTGAATAATTTTTAAATATAGTCCTACTGAGCCTTTCGCTCACATTTTATTTGTTTTAAAATCTTAACCCTAGGTGGATATCAGCTTAGGATCGAAAAAGAGTCCGTTGACCGGACTTACGACCCGTAGGAGAATTTGGTAGGTTAAAATACAATTCAAGGCATGTAAGATCTTAACTTATTCTTTTATTTTGGACTACGGTTGTATTGTAATATTGTCAGTACTATATGTGTGTGCACAATATGTGGGCCAGTGGGACCCATACTCGTTCCACCTCACATTTAAATATTTTTAATTTTATTTTATTTGCTTAATTACCATGATGATTTATTCTATTTCCTTAATTTATTCCATTCAAATGATTTTAAAATTATAACTTTTTAATCATAAATTTAGTTAAAAACCTTGTTTTTAACTAAATCTTTATTTAATTAACTTAATTAAACCACCACGTCACCTCCCGTACTCCGGGGCGTGACAAGCTTATGATCGGCCTACCAAACTAGCAAAATCTAGGAGATTTGAGACTTCGAGTCTCGGCCTCCTCGAGCTCAAAATCTCATTCCTAATCTATTTTTCAGTTTCCAAAACATCCATAATGTTCATAAATTCTAGAAAAACACATTGGAATACATTTAAACACTTTTAAACAAGTTTTACATAGAAATTTTCAAATTATTCTGAAAATAAGAAAAAGAGAAAAAACTTAATTTAGCTTAATTTCATTAAATCAAGCTTAGATTCATGAGGGTTTGGGTTCTACTAACTTAGATAGAAGGGTTTCTAAGCCAAAACAAACTTAGATTTCAACAACATTCAAAGAAAATTGAAAAATTTGGACAAAAGTTTGAAATTTGAAAAATAAAGTTACTAACCTCAAATTTGAGCTTGAAACCAGGTTTGTGGAGGTTCAATCTTGCTTCCATGCTTCCAATCCAATAGAAGATTGAAGCTCTTGCTCAAATTTTTTGAACAAAATTGAAAAAGAGAGGAGAGAGGGAGAGGCAGCATAGGAAAGAACGGGAAAGAGAGACAGTGTGAGTCTGCGAGAGTGAGGAAGAGAGTGGTTTTGCAGAGTGCAAACCATGTCTAACACATGGTTTTCCAAAAAGGACATATCGAGTATTTGACAAATTGTTTTGTTTAAAAATTAAAAATAACAAATAAAAATAACCAAAAGTAAGATAAATTTAAAAATACCAGAAAATAATTAAATTAAGTTCAAATTACATTAAGGCATACTAATTCATCATTTCCATACTAACCATACTTAATTAATTTCAAGGTGTTACAGTTTTACTATTTATTCCTCCGCTGATTTGCAATAAATATTAGATATATATGTCCGTCCATTTGAAAGCAAACCTGCTTATTATTATTGGTATTGTTTTACTCTTTATTCCTCTGCTGATTTGCAATAAATATTAGTATCGCCTCGCGTTCCATCAAAACAAATGTGTAACGATTATGGAGATCTTATGGTCTAATATAATCAGTGATAGCATAATGTAGGGTGCTAATGTTGGTTGTCTTTTTTCTTTCAGAATGTAAGATAGGTTCAAAATGTATCCAAAACTACCTAAATTGACTAATTCAATCTATTTGAAAAAGAACTGATCATGTTGTACACACACACACACACACATACATATTTGTTTTACTTACTAAACCAACATTATACCCTAGAAAAAACTAAACCAGCATTATGAACTAAGCAACTCCATTTACCACGTCCACTTATAAACAATGGTAAAATATTATTATATTATATAAACATATTTGCAAAAGTACAGACATGCACCGAAGCTCGAGGTCTAAATATGATGGATGATGGGCTTGCACGCCTTCCTCTTCAAAGCTGCCACTACTTCCAAAGCAAAAGGCTGCTCTCCATCCTTGCTTTCTAAATAGCACCTTTGGCAAAATACTGTGTAACACCTTTTGATTTTTAAACGTTAATGCCACATCTTTGCAATGACTTTTGTAACATTAATTTCTTCATTTTACTTATTAACAAGATTGTAAGAAAGATCGTAATATGTTGTTCGAATGTTTAATGTCAAAGATCACATAAAAAAACAAAAGCCTTTGTTAAGTGTTTTAAAATCAATGTTTAGCGCCTTGTGTTGGAAATTTGAAACTGCAATGCTGGAATTTTGTACAAAAACTACACTCAAGAAAGAGAATCCAATGCCACAGTGCCATGAAGGCAGTGCGAGGAGCCTAGTGGGCAACCATGCTGGAATTCTAGCATCGCAGTGCCATCCAGATTTTGCTGTTATTTCAAAGTGTGTGATTTGTATTATTTTGAACCATTGTATTGTTTACTTGTATGCTTTTATACAAACTGAATGCCTATTACTAATAGACACAGTTGTTTCACGAAAGGATGCCTTTGTATAAAGGTTATATGAGATACAACGATTATGTCCATTCAAGAAAAATACTCATGTGCCTTTATTAATGCTTCGGAATTTTCAGATTTCATAACTTGCTCTTGAATATCATAATATTGCTAGTTAGTGTTATGCGTTTATTGTATTTTAGAGATAACTTGCCGCAATAACCGGTTTGCAAAGTTGATGGTGGAGGCAAATAAAACTTTAAAAGAGTATTTCTGTATGCCTTAAAACTCCAATCTTATTTTCAGATTCGGCCCACATTTCTTCAACAAAGATAAACAAGGTGACTTTTACTGTTGAGATTATCAAACGATCAGTCTGGTAAAGTTGGGTATGCCTTGTAAGACAAGAATATCCCCCGGGTCCACAGTCTTGTATGCACATGAGACAGACGGCCCACCAAATGATCAGTTTAAACAGTGTTAAAAGAATTGATGTAAAGCTTTTTGTCTGTATCTAAAGCTCAATTCTTAATAATACCGTCGTTGGAGCATTTCTATATAAACGTGGTTACACAGTAGCAGTGACTCGTACATTTTCTAATATGTTAATTAATCGTGATGGACACAAAACCATGAAAAGATACTACAATTGGATGTCATGGCTCTACACTTCCTTGAGTACACTGCAATAATTGCTTTTAGCATGCAAGAGCATAATTACAATAACATGGAAATCGTTAAGAAATAACGATATATTGTCTTCTTTTTTTTTTTAATGAGATAATTGTTTAGTTCAAAAATAGTAATGCGACAATGCATGATTATTATAGGTCTGTTTTTTTTTTATTTTTTATTTTTTATTTTTTAGATAAAAAACAAAAATATTTCTTTTGTCTATAATTTTTTTAAAATAAAAAACATGTTTGGTATCATTTATTTTAAAAACAAAAAACTAAAAAACACATTTGATGATCGTAATTTTGATACATATTTTTTTATACAAGAACAAAAATATCGTTGACAAGGGATCAAGGTCAAGATTGAGATTGAATTTTAGGATCGAGGTCGAAGACACGATTGGGTTTTGGGACCAAAATTGGGTTGGCTCTCGGATCGAGGTCGTGGACAGGGTCAAGGTCGGGATCTGGGACCGAGATCATGGGTCAGAATTTAAGACCAAGGTTGAGTTCCAGGATTAGGGTCAGGATTTGGGGCTAAGGTCCGAATTGACTTTCAAGAATGATGCCAGAGTCTAGGTCAGAGTCGGAATCAGGATCAAAACTTGGGATTAGGTTTTGGGACTGTGCTTAGAATCCAAGACCAAGGTCGTTGTCAAGTTTTGGGACTAGGGTTGAGTTCTTGGCCCAGGGTTAAGATTTAGGACCGAGGCCAGTATCCAAGACTAGGGTTAGGGTCAGGCTCCATGGCTGGGGTTAGGTCAAGGTCAGGGACGATATCTAGGACTGAGGGCCGAAGTAGTGTTTGAGGTCAGGATCTAGAAGAGAGCATAATAATTTCTTTCTAATTTCTTATTGTTATAATATAATAATTACATATATCATATAATACGGTTTGCTTTAGCAAACCTTTAAAAAGCTATAATGCCCGTGCCGCTAATTAATGGTGTGATCTGATGTGATTCCAGCTAGCTAACTTCCTTCCATGGCCTGAATTGGCCATGGCATATCGCATCACATAGGGACGTAGTCCCTGTTGCAATTTAATTTAGCGCATTACTAACGTGTGTAGTATCATGTGGCTCCTCAATCTATGCCATGCACAGTCCCATACATTTTACAAACTATACCTAAATACAGTAAAAAATAGCCAAAAAATTAGTGTAGAAAAATAATCCCAAAAAATTTGTAGGTAGAGAAATTTAGAAAATCAATTGTAAAATCTCCAATAAAATTATCCATATTCTAAATCTGTATTCATAGAATTAAATTACGTAGAAAAGTCTACACCATTTCTGGTTTACATGAATTCTAAGAAAGTGATAAATTATAAGCAGTAATAATAGACTACGTCTTATTACAACTATAGTTCCATGAATAAAGCGTACATACACCATTCTAAACTCTATGGAATCATAACCAACAATAATTAATAATTAACAAATAATAATTAATCACTATTGGCCATAATACTCATATGAGTTGGCTTTGATACCAACTGTTTGAAAAATCGGTTTGGTGATGAAAAATTGTAAAAAAATTATTTAATCACTAAGAAACTAACTCATGATACTATAAACAAAAAACTAAATATAATTTAATGTATCAGTTGGATATCAAAAACAACAATTCTAATTGAGCAATTCTTCAAGAACAAATCTCTACCATCAGATTTTCAATGTTATTCTCTACCTTCAAATTATTGTGTCTAAATACTACTTAGTAAATCTCTACCACAACTATACTCCTTCTAAGCACTCAATTGCTAAGGAACTAATATTACTAAATACAAATAATCTAAGGTATGTTCTCTAATTTACATGTAGGCAAACTCTTCTCTCTTAGAACCCATGTCTCTATTTATAGAAATTGGACTAGGAGCCAAAATTCTATCAAGATAAGAAGAAAATTTTTGTCTCTCCTCCCATAGTAGTTGACACCACCTCTAGTAAGGGAATTCAAAATTTTCTAGCCAATCATAGTGTAAGGTTCTGTGATTATCTGCACATTCAAGATAACTCCAATTCAAACAATTCCAATTTAAATTAGAGTTTCAATATTTAAAATAATAATCTAATTTAAATAATTGAATAATTATACATAATTAAATTCAACTAGAATTTAAATTAATTATTCAAACTCCAAATTTAAATACTCAATTATCCAAAATCCCAATTACTAATTTGAATAATTAGTATTACAAAATTAATTAAGAATTTAATTCTCTAGAAAACAAACATACGTGGTGCCATACCCAATAGGCCCAAGCCTATTAATAGTCTAATCCTAGAATGTCTGCCATGCGTCCCATCAGGCACGATGCCTAACTCATGCATACTTCTGTCTTACTAGTGGTAATCTACATTTGCAGATTTGTCATAAAAGAATTCATGATCAAGCATTAGGACCCAATGGACATATATCATCAAGCTTTAATAACAATTGATAAATTAATCCTTGATTAATGATCCGTTCAACTATTAACTTTAGTGTCATTCTACAATAGACCCAAAGTTGTATTCTTGATAATATACCGTATTATGAGACTCTTGATTTATAAGTCTTATCCATGACCTTTCATATTATATATATCTCTATAGGTTATTCATAATCGGATGATGGACTTAGTTTTATTTTATCTTCCAATTATTTCATCTCAAAGTTCTATTATTTTATATTGTAAAATTCATTCCTTTTGTAACACATACAAACAAAATATTATTTGGTTGCCATATATATCTAGATGACGAGGGCCTCGTTATATTTTCTAATATGTAAATAATGCCTTTGAAAGAATAACTTTGAGTCTTTGTTAGAGAGCTAAGGATTTTGTGTCTATGAATTATGCTCCCATTGAATATAAGTTGCACCTCTAACATCCCAACAATGGAGCCTTCGTTCATTGGAACTCCTACCTTTAACATATCAAAAGATACAAGCCACAAACATGGAGTTATGAATCAACTACAAGATGAAGATGACACATCAATGATTATCAAAGTGAGTTGATTTAAGTGAAACAAAATTATTATTAAATCAATTCAATTTTAGGTCCAATCCAGTGTGTGACCACTACCAAGTTTACCACACCAATATGTCTACCATGGAGTCAATCTGCTCCAACAATCAAGATAAACTGCCTTCTTAATTGGACATAAATCACCATTACAATCTTATCGTGTATAAAGTGCCAAGCTATGTATGTAAAACTATGGACTATACAATATAGACTTTTAATCTCCAGATCGATCTATACGTATATAAAATCTATACATGGCCAATTTCAAGATTTGGTTCTAATAATTGTAGACAACATGTTTGATAAAATACAATCATTATTATGAAAGTAATATGAGGTTCATTATTAATACGTGAAATATTTGCATTATTATTTATTTTGCCAAAAATGTCATAAACACGATCAAATTATTTATTTCTTAGGGCACTAATCCTAATAGAGGTGTCACCACGAAGTTAACGATTAACCTTAGCATCACAAATAGACACTAGATGACTTACATGCATGAGGGCTAAGTGGTACAAATGCATACTAACACATGGCGCCATGTAGCAAGCATTGAAGAAGGCTTGGTGTCCTATGTGACATTGTCGAACATGGACGTGGATAAGTGTTGAGCATGTAAGGTGACACATAGCACACATGGACGATAGCTTGGTGGGAGAGGAAGCAACGTGGACTATATGCACAACATTGGATGACAACATGCATCGAGCTAGGATTTAAAGTGTGCATCGTCATGCTTATCTGACGCCTATATATAAGAATTTTTGTAGCCTATATTAAGGTGAAGAAACACGAGAGAAAAGAAAAAGAAAAAAGAAAGAGTTGGGAGAAAAAGAGATGATAGCCATTGCTTGTTAAGCAGCTTGAATACCTTCCACTACATCACTCGAAAAAAAAAAATATTTGTGAAAGCATGTTTTCAATTTAAGTCATGATGATAATGATTATGATATGTACATGCTTTGAAACGTTTTATGAAAAGCGTTTTATGTATAGTGTGAACTCTTATGCTTGTTATGAACCAAAAAAAAATCTTATAAGGACCAAATCCCTCGAGGAAAAGAGTTCCAATAGAGGGGGTCAATGAGTATAAAGTAACGGTTCTAATAATATGAGATTAACATAATACAAAAGGGCTCTAAAGTGACTATCAAGATAAATATTTTCAAAGTGGAATTATATGGTTTACTTGCTAAGCATTTAATCATATAATTCTTGATGTGGGTGACTTTCAAGTAGAGGTTTCAGTTGATTGAGCAAGTTGGTCCAAGGTCCCATGAAGACTCTAGAGATATTTAGTTGTGAAATTAGTTATTTTTACTATTTTTTTATTTTGTTAGTATTGATTTGCAATAAAGGTTAATGTTTCATTGTCTAGTGTTATTTTATTTTGTTTTTGATGATAGATGTTATAGGTTAACGTTTTTATTGACCTAGCAGGGTTTTGAGCTGTTAGCTTTAGAAGGGCATTATAAAGGCTATCGGGTGCGATTACACTAGCACTAATGCTCTAGATCCCATCAGAACTCTACAGTTAAGCTTGCTTGGGCAAGAGTAGTACTAGGATTGGTGACGTCTTGGGAAGTCCTTGTGTTGTATCAATCTCTTTGTTTTGTTTCGTATATTTCCTTTATAATTTTTTTATTGCGTTTCGGCTTCTGGCCTCCTCTTTCACTAAGGTTGACAGTGCCCTTATGCTTAGCCCAACACCATCGGGTGTAGATTTTGCACAAGGGATTGCTCCCACCGTGGGGCTCTTGGGTGTGAAAAATCTCTCTCTCACTCTGGTTCTTGGGTTGTGAAAAACTATGGTTGTTTTAGTGATACCTGTACAGCGCGAGTGTGAAGATTGTGATTCAAGACACTTTAAGATTGGTGCATAGAGATCTTGACCAAATATATTTATGGATTCGAGAATAGCACTGGTATTGTACATTTCTTTTAGCTTTTTTTGTATTTTTTTTTCTTTATTACTTTCAGGCTTTTCGTGTTTTAGTTTATTACACATTATTTTCTTCTTGTTTTCAAATAAAGTGTTGCTTGGTAAAAACAAAAAAAAAGCTGAAATTTTCTTTGCAAGCTCATCGTTTTACATTTCCAATTTCTGTACTATTTCTCACTCAATTCGAAGGCACAAAAAACCAAAACAGATATCTTCATGAATGAGTTGGCTCACATAAAAAAAAAAGAAAAAAAAGGAAAAAAAAGAAAAAAAATCTTAAAATACCAGTCACAATAAAAAGGTACAGCTTATTATCTCACATTTTGTCCAAATATTTTAATTCAATTGGTCTCTTATTGATACAATTATTTAACTAAAATTCTTCTAAACACACAAATAAGAAAACAAAAAAAAACCTTTCATGTTATCTCGTTAAATTCTCCACTAAAAAAACACGCAGATCAACAAATGCTCACAATCAACATGATGGAAGATCCATAGGTGGTGGAAGCAAAGACTGATTTGGGCCGGGCCCCTTTTCAACAACAAAGGCTGTGGACAAGCCCCAAGAAGTATGTTCTTCCAGGCGACAATGCATGAACCAAACACCTGGGTTATCGATCCTGAACTGGATCGCGGCCCCTCCACTAGTTGGACTCCAATGGTGTTCCTCTCAGCTAGGTCAACCAGATTATACTTCTTAGGGTCCTTGGCACTATCAAATCCCAAAAGCGTTTCCCACCACAAAAGAAATTGTTTCCATGAACATGAATGGGATGGTTTTCTTTTCTAAGAAGACTAGGCCCTTGCAAAACAATTTCCACATTTGTTCCATAAGGGAACACCAAAATTATGTCCCCCAATTTTGTGATGAGATTCTCTACCAGCGGATCAACTCCGGTGTAATTGAATGTCATCAGAGGCTCCTCGAGAAAACCAGCAGTTAACCGAGCATCGCTGCCTGTTTTGCCTTCTTTAACCATAGTGTAGTAGGTTTTCAATAACAAGAATGAATTTGGTCGCATGAAGGATTGGTTGTTCGTGGACACAAACAAACTCTTTCCTTCATACCCCTTACAAGTTCTATTTGATGGGCAATCTTGAAGATTAAAGCTTATTGTTATAACAACTTGCTTGTTAATCTTTTTAGGCATGGTACATGCATATTGAGGTGATGCAAGACTCTTGAGACTTGCCGAAAACTTGGTGGAAAAGTGAGTGTCTTCCATTTTGGGAAGGTTTTCGGGTATGAATTTTTTCGGCAACCGAAGGGGGTCTTGAGGTCTAAATTTTCCCTTTTTTTATAGCGTAATAAACCGACTACAGTGGAGTTGTCAAAGGGGAAGACAGAGGTTACGTAAGGCATTGTCGCCATTGGAAATGCGCTAGAAGGATCGATGGGGAGTTGCTTAGCAGTGAGGAGGACGTTGCTGGTCTATCAAGGAGCTATCATGATGGCTTTGGTTGTGAAGGTTTTTGTGTAGACTGCATCTATCTCAATGATCGTTAGGGTATGGTTCGATACTACAAAGAGGAGCTTGTCGTTTAGGGCTGCCTTCATGATTCTGAGTTAATAGGTCTTGCCATGTTCTACTATTTTGGGTAAAAGTATCTGTGTGCACAAAGAAAATAATTGAAGTTTAAGATTTTCTCGACTTATGTAACGCCCTAGAGTACAGGAGGTGACGTGGCGGGTTAATTAGGTTAATTAAGTTAAATTTTAATTAAAATGAAAATTAAAGAACTTAATCAATTATGAAAAATGAGTCAATTTAAAATCTTTTTAAAACGATTATTATAACAATAAAACAAACAAGCGAAAAATAAAATAAAGAAAAAGGAATACGTGTTGGCTCCCACTTGGCCCACAACTTGTTCACACACATAATATCGACAATATTAAATTATAACCCCAGTTCAATACAAAAAAAAGAAGTTAAAATGATACAGATCTTATTTGATTAATACAAATAACCTATTCGGGGTTTTCTACTGCTCATAAGTCTGATCGGTGGACTCTCTGTCGATCCTAAGCTAGATTCCACCTAGCGGGGAAGGGTTTGAAAATAAGTAAAAAGTGAGTAAAACACTTAGTAGGACTATGCTTTAAATAGATAAATAATTTGAATATAAAATTTGTCTTTCAAGAAAATAACAAGAAAATAGAACTAAATAGATAAATTCATTTAAATTAATCTCATCAAAATTAGTTCATCTAAAAACTACCTTTTTATCTTTCTTGGGCAAACCATAATTACACCACCGTAGTTTTCGATGTGACGACTCGCCTTTTTAGGCATTCACTTTACTTACTTAAACATCATTAGTTAAACAGTAATCTTACTTACTTAGTAAGCAAATATTAATTTTCTTTTCTTTAAACATTTAGACATCCTTTAAAACGTTCTTAAAAACTATTGTGACTTCTGTAGCAATATAAGTTGAGACTTCACTGAACATTTGACTTTAAACCTTTTTCAAATCATTTCTTAAAACTTATTAAGAAACATTTACTGAATCATT
>CAMOHE010022343.1:10590-32873 GCA_946598075.1 Artocarpus hirsutus
AAATAGATAAATAATTTGAATATAAAATTTGTCTTTCAAGAAAATAATAAGAAAATAGAACTAAATAGATAAATTCATTTAAATTAATCTCATCAAAATTAGTTCATCTAAAAACTACCTTTTTATCTTTCTTGGGCAAACCATAATTACACCACCGTAGTTTTCGATGTGATCTTACTTACTTAGTAAGCAAATATTAATTTTTTTTTCTTTAAACATTTAGACATCCTTTAAAACGTTCTTAAAAACTATTGTGACTTCTGTAGCAATATAAGTTGAGACTTCACTGAACATTTGACTTTAAACCTTTTTCAAATCATTTCTTAAAACTTATTAAGAAACATTTACTGAATCATTGATTAAAACTTAACTTTATAAGAAAATAAAACATTTCGTAAATATATCATAAAACTTTAAAAATATTTCTTAAAACTGTGATTTTCTTAGCACTTTGAAAACACTATATTTAATAGTGAACAACCTTTTTCTTTGTGTAATGGAAGCAAACTGTGATGGTATCCATACCTAATCTTCGCACCTACCCTCCGCAGCACCCAACTCTTCTAATAGGTCCTACTGGTCACCCATAGAACTACCTTCAGCATGAAGAAACTTTTAAGGAGCTTTTGCTCAGTAAGTTTAAACAAAATCTCACAAAGCATTTAAACATACTATAAAAACTTTTCTTATAATACCCTTCTCTTGAAACATTTTTCATAAACATTTTTTATAAAACATTTCTAAAACGTTTTTTGTAAACGTTTTCATAAAGTATTTCTGTAATGTTTTTCATAAATGCTTTTCAAAAAATATTTAACATAAAACAATGCTCAGATTGCTCTTCATAAACGTCATTTATGCTTTCATAAACACTTAATATAAAACATTCCTCAGAATGTTTTCCATAGCATATAAATATTTCATAACAAGGAAAACAAGCAAAATCAAAATATATGTTTCCATTTATGCTCAATTATGAACTTTCAATTATAAGCATCTTATGAACATTCTTTTCTTACTCTAACTTTCTATCTTCATTCCTTAACTTACCTTATCTTACATTAACTTTCTATCCTTGTTCCTTAACTTTCCTTATCTTACTTTGACTTTCCATCCTTTATTCCTTAACTTCCCTTATCGTACTTTAGTATTCGTACCAACATCTTAATCATGAGATTACAAACATGATGCTTCCTTTGCAGAAGATTTGTGACCATCGAACACCGAGATCATGTATCTCACATCTAGGAGGCCAAACTTTAACTTTACTTTTAGTATCTCATAACAAGAAGGCTGGTACGACACTTTCTTTTATCGTCTGTGCTTTACCTTCTTTTTAACATTAATGAGCATAACAAATGCTAACACATCATATGCAAACACCCTTATAAATCATATCCTATACTCTAAAAACTATTGCATAACAAATGCAACTTATTGCATAACAAATGCAACATAAAATGCAAACACATTTTGCAAATTATAACTTGTACTCTGAAACTTATTGCATAACAAATACAACTTATTGCATAACAAATGCAACATAAAACTTATAACTTAAACTGTAAAACATTATGCATTAAAAAAATACAAAACATACTTTAAACATAATTATTGTAATTACATTGCAAACTTTTACTTGATCTTTAAAAACTTTATGCATATTATATGCAATCATGCTTTAACATAATAGTTACAAATACAATGCAAATCTTGATTTAAACTGTAAAAATTTTAGCACAATAAATGCAAACATACTTTTAAAAACAATTTGTTTAACCATTGCAAACACATTTGCGAACATATATATAAACATTTAAAAATTATTTACTTCATGCTATAGGTAAGGTTTGAAACTTACCCAGACTACGCTCTAGTGTTCTTTATTACGTACCTTTTCCTTTCATTAGTCAGCCTCTTGTGTCCTGATCAAACGATAGCCGACTTATTAGTTAACTTTCTTTATTATCAATCCACTTGATTGATAATTTGACTTAACCCTTAAACATTTATTTCTTTTTACTTTACTTGGTATACTATCAGTTTACCTTTCTCTTTACGTTGTACCCCATTGCTTCTAACTTTGTAACCTACTAGGTTATCGTACCTTTTACTGAACTTTGTAACCTATTAGGTTATCATTCTTTTTACTTATCTCTATACCCATTGGGTTAACTTTTTCTTTACTTAACTTTGTAATCCACTGAGTTATCTTTCTTTCACTTGAACATCCCTTATTAAATTTTCCATCTCATATGACGATTTCATTACTTAATGTATTATGAAACGTTTTCTGTCTAAGGACAATTTGCTAGTTTAGAGTGTTAGACTCCGTTTTAGCCGTTTTTCTTAAAAATGATGATTTTACCCTTAATGGGTTTTTCATCCATTTCGTAAATTTATAAAACCCATTGCTTAAATTTTCTGTTCTATTTCTTACATGTTGTAGAAAAATTCTTGTGAAGGTGCGTTTTCCAACATCGGACGTTTCAGGTTTGTTTTAGCCTTTTTTATAAAATGACTATTTTACCCTTAATCTCTTTTTCTTCCATTATTTCCTTAACTAAACTTTAATTTCTTAAAAACTTAGCATCTATGATACTTACTACCTACAATAGTATAGGAAACCAATGTTCCTTAGTGAAAACATAGTTTCACATAATTTTACGGTTTTGGCCCGAAACATAAAAATATTTACTTTTTTGCCCTCAGAACCAAAAATGACCAATGTATAGCATAACATTCAGTTTTTTTCAAGGAACAAAATGTACAAAAGCACCATGGTTGAATTCCAAACATTTCATAACATTTTCATTTCTTGAAATTTTGTGTCCAAACTTTTGTAAAATTCATAACTTATCTTCTGGGCAGAATTTTGAAAAATTGTTCATGTTGTTCTAACAGTGTTGACAAGTTCTACAACTTTTATGTTGTAACTTTTTTAAAATTCCAACATTTAGGGGGACTTTTTGGCTGATTTCAAATCTGCCAAGAATTCATTTTCTTTACAATTTAGTCCCTTTTGAAATTTCACCAAAACCATTACTTTCTTTTTTCCAGCATCATCACCATCAACATATAACATAAAACAACCATACCATAATGTCCATATTACATGTTATGGCTTAAACATTTTATGAAACACTTGGTATGCAAAAAAAAAAAAAAAATACAAACTTTAACAAAGCTTGAGGGGCTAAGATTTTACCTAACATCCCAAGTATTTGTGCTCACTTTTTAGGACATGAAAGATTCTAAACTCTCTTGGCATCAAACCCATACCACACGATAAAAATTTCATCAAAACTTCAAACAAAACCCTTGAAAACTTAGGGTAAAGTTTGGGTTTTACCTTAAAATTTGTGAAATCCTTGAGCTTTTAGTCTTGAACTGGCTTTGAACATGACTTAGAGCTTGGAATTCATCAAAATTTTTCTGAAAGAATTTCTAGGAGGGAACAGTTTCTTGGGAGGAAAAAATGGGGCATTTTTTTTTCCTTTCTTCCTTTCTTTCCTTTGCTTTCCTTTCCTTTCTTTCTTTCTTTCCTTTAAATGTTCCTCTCTCTTCTTCTTCTTTTTTTCTTGCACATTGGAAACCATTACGTTAGTCTCTTATATGATAAATTAATTCACTTTTTTTTTCTTTTCTTTTCATTTTTTTAAAGGTGTTGAGTCACCATTTGACTCATGGTAATCAAGTGGGTTCCCTTGGGTGGCTTTAGGTGATTGGGCCACATTTCAGGTGTGGTGGTCCAATCAAAATCCATTGAGTGTCCACCAAACTTTTTAAGTAGTCCAAGTTTATACTAATAGTATTTTTCCTATACTACCAATATTTCTTTTCCATACAGTTCATGAGGTCCCATAATCTCTCATACTTATCCACATCCCTCACATAATGAAATTCCAATATTATCTAACTTTATACAATCCAAATTTATACTGACAGCATTTTTCTTATACTGTTGGTATATTCTCTATACTATTACAACATTCTTTATTCGATCATATTCTCCAAACAGTGTTATTCCTATACTACTTTAACTTAAACAGTCTAATTTCTATATTGCATAACCTTAAACAGTCTAATTCCTACACTGTATTACTTTTGTAGTGTATATTTCATGTTGCATGACTTTATCAATATACTCCTTACACTGTATTATTCTAATACTATATAATTTTTCATATTATTATACAGTATTTTTTTTAAACTGTATTTTTGTTTTAACATAATCCTTAAATTACTGCATTTTTAATGTACTCAAAATGCTTGGGTGTTATAATCTACACTCCTTAAAAATTTTCATCTCGAAAGTTAAAACCTTCTTGGGTAGTTCACTTCCCTTATCACCCTTTTCATTCTTAACATGCTTTCTTGCATCATTACTTTCTTACTAAACTAAGCCCCTATCTTGAAACTTCAACAATTTTCATCATGTTATTGACATATTCCTTTAAATTATACACTACACTTCTACTGCACAACTGTGATCTTTTATCATTTGGGCACAATTTCCATTCTTTTAAAAGTTTAGCATTCTACAAGTGAATGCTATTCATTAAAATAGGGTTCATTTTCATTCAAATCGCATCATATCTATCGAAAAATCAAGGTCATTTGACCATAAATCCATAATTTTTCTATCATATATCAGTCTAAAATTACCTTTTTCTGTAATTTTCCTCGTAACATATAAATCTCCAGCTTCCATCCTTCAATCTGTGAGGTTTTTGCTGATAGATGTGGCATCATTGTTTTGATTAGGATTCCATATGAGCAGTTACGAGCTCATTAGCATGTCTTAGCTCAGCTATGGAATGCTTAAGCTCGAAAGAATTGCATAGTTAGTCATCTAACGTCTGGATGCTCTTAGGCACTCTCGTTCCATAGGACACCAAAAATAACTTTTGGACATCAATTATTCTGTTATCTTGATCTGCTTTCCTCATTATACATGTAGCCAATACCGAATTGACTTCTAATAAAGCGAGATTTGCCCATACGAAGACACCATTTTGCGCATAAACATCATAACGTGTCACAAGCTCAACTTCTTGATTTTTGAGCAGCTGGCCATCTGTTGACCATCATTGATCACGTTTGATCATCATTGACTTGACACCGCTAATGGATAACAACTACCGTCAACTTGCGAGGACATTATAACATCTAACATTACACTTATCCTTAGACCTTTGCCTTCTCATTGCTCATCTGAAAGTGCCAACATCAAAGGCTACGCCCGGCATAAACACGTAATCATTAAATTCTAACTTTTCTTCTTACTTAACTTAACTTACTTACTTAAGCTATGGTATAGCGGACATATGACAACGCGAGATAGGATGGTAGGATACCACTTTGATACCACCTATGATGACTCACCTTTTTGAGCAATCACTTTACTTACTTAAACATCATTACTTAAACAGTAATCTTACTTACTTAGTAAGAAAATACTCGAAAATTTTTTTCCTTTAAACATATATACATCCCTTAAAACATTCCTAAAAATTGTTGCGACTTCTATCATAATCTAAGTTGAGACCTTGCTGAACATTTGACTTTAAACTCTTTTCAAACCATTTCTTAAAACTATTAAGAAACATTTACTAAATCATTCATTAAAACTTCACTTTATAAGAAAATAAAACATTTCATAAATATATCGTAAAACTTTAAAAATATTTCTTAAAACTATGATTTTCTTAGTACTTTGAAAACACTATATTAAATAGTGGAAAACCTTTTCTTTGTGTAACGGAAGCAAACTGTGGTGGTATCCATACCCAAATTTTTACATCTCCCTTCCGTAGCACCCAACTCTTCTAATGGGTCCTACTAGTCACCCATAAAACTACTTACAGCATGAAGAAACTTTTAATAAGCTTTTGCTCAATAAATTTAAACAAAATCTCACAAAGCATTTAAACATGCTTTAAAAACTTTTCTCATGATACCCTTCTCTTGAAACATTTTTCATAAAACATTTCTAAAATGTTTTTTATAAACATTTTCATAAATTATTTCTATAATGTTATTCATAAACACTTTTCAAAAAATATTTAACATAAAACAATGCTCAGATTGCTCTTCATAAACGTCATTTATGCTTTCATAAACACTTAATATAAAACATTCCTCAAAATATTTTCCATAGCATATAAATATTTCACAAGAAGGAAAACAAGTAAAATCAAAATGCATGTTTCTATTCATGCTCAATTATGAACTTTTGATTATGAGCATCTTATGAACATTCTTTTCTTACTTTAACTTTCTATCTTCGTTCCTTAACTTTCCTTATTTTACTTTATCTTTCTATCCTTATTCCTTAACTTTCCTTATCTTACTTTAACTTTCCATCCTTTGTTCCTTAACTTTGCTTATCTTACTTTAGTGTTCGTACCAACATCATTAATCATAAGATCATAAGACATGATGCTTCCTTTGTGGAAGACTTGTGACCATCAAACACCAAGGTCATGTACCTTACATCTAGGAGGTCAAACTTTAACTTTATTTTTAGTACCTCACAACAAAGTGGCTGGTACAATACTTTCTTTTATCATCTGTGCTTTGCCTTCTCTTTAACATTAATGAGCATAAAAATGCTAACACGTCATATGCAAAAATCTTTGCAAATCATATTTTATATTCTAAAACCTATTGCATAACAAATGTAACTTATTGCACAACAAATGCAACTTATTGCATAACAAATGCAACATAAAACGTAAACACATTTTGCAAATCATAACTTGTACTTTGAAACTTATTGCATAACAAATACAACTTATTGCATAACAAATGCAACATAAAACTTATAACTTAAACTATAAAACATTATGTATTAATAAAATGTAAAACATACTTTAAACATAATTATTGCAATTACATTGCAAACTTTTACATGATCTTCAAAAACTTTATGCATATTATATGCAACCATGCTTTAACATAATAGTTGCAAATACATTGTAAATCTTGATTTAAACTGTAAAACTTTGAATAATAAATGCAAACATACTTTTAAAAACAATTTGTTTAACCATTGCAAACACATTTGCAAACATATATATAAACATTTAAAAACATTTACTTCATGCTGTAGGTAAGGTTTGAAACTTACATAGACTACGCTCTAGTGTTCTTTATTATGTTCCTTTTCTTTTCATTAGTCGACCTCTTGTGTCCTGATCAAACGACAGCCGACTTATTTGTTAACTTTCTTTATTATTAATCCACTTGATTGATAATTTGACTTAACCCTTAAACATTCATTCCTTTTTACTTTACTTGGTATACTATTAGTTTACTTTTCTCTTTACTTTGTACCCCATTGCTTGTAACTTTGTAACCCACCATGTTATCGTACCTTTTACTTAACTTTGTAACCTATCGGGTTATCATTCTTTTTACTTATCTCTATAACCCATCGGGTTGCCTTTTCCTTTACTTAACTTTGTAACCCATTGGGTTACCTTTCTTTCACTTGAACATCCCTTTTTAAATTTCCAGTCTGATGTGATAGTTTTGTTACTTAATGTATTACAGAACATTTTTCATCTAAGGACGTTTTGCTAGTTCGAAGTGTTGGACTCTGTTTTAGCTATTTTTCTTGAAAATGACAATATTACCCTTAATAGGTTTTTCATCCATTTTGTAACTTTATAAAACCCATTACTTAACTTTACTGTTCTATTTCTTACATGTTACGAAAAAATTCTCGTGAAGGAGCAATTTCCAACATTGAACGTTTTGGGTTCGTTTTGGCCTTTTTCATAAAATGATCATTTTGCCCTTAATCTCTTTTTCTTCCATTATTTCCTTAACTAAATTTTAATTTCTTAAAAACTTAGCATCTATGATACTTACTGCCTACAACAGTGTAGGGAACTAATGTTCCTTAGTGAAAACCCAGTCTTTACACAATTTAATGGTTTTGGACCGAAACATAAAAATATTTACATTTTTGCCCTCAAAACCAAAAACGACCAATTTATAGCATAATATTCAGTTTTTTGCAAGGAACAAAACTTACAAAAGCACTATGGTCGAATTCCAAACATTTCATAAACTTTTCATTTTACGAAATTTTGCGCCTAAAATTTCGTAAAATTCATAACTTATCAATTGGGTAGAATTTTGGAAAACTATCTACATTGTCCTAACAGTTTCGACCAGTTCTACAACTTTCGTGTTGTAACTTTTTTAAAATTCCAACATTTAGGAGAACTTTTTGGTTGATTTTCAAATCTGTTGAGAATTCATTTTCTTTACAATTTTGTCCCTTTTAAAATTTCACCAAAACCATTACTTTCTTCTTTCCATCATCATCACCATCAACATATAACATAAAACAACCATACCATAATGTCCATATTACATGCTACAGCTTAAACATTTTATGAAACACTTGGTATGCAAAAAAAAAAAAAAAATACAAGTTTTAACAAAGCTTGAGGGGCTAGAATTTTACCTAGTCATCCCAAGTGCTTGTGCTCACTTTTTAGCACTTGAAAGCTTCCAAATTCTCTTGACATCAAGCTCATACCACACGATAAAAATTTCATCAAAACTTCAAAAAAAACCCTTGAAAACTTAGGGTAAAGTTTTGGTTTTAGCTTAAAATTTGCGAAATCCTTGAGCTTTTAGCCTTGAACTTGCTTTGAACATGACTTGGTGCTTAGAATTCATCAAAATTTTTGGGAAAGAATTGCTAGGGGGAACGGTTTCTTGGGAGGAAAAAATGGACCATTTTTTTTCCTTTCTTTCTTTCTTTCCTTTTCTTTCCTTTCCTTTCTTTCTTTCTTTCCTTTAGCATTTCTCTCTCTTCTTCTTCTTTTTTTCTTGCACGTTGGAGACCATTACCTTGGTCTCTTATATGATAAATTGATTCACCTTTTTTTTCTTTTCTTTTCTTTTTTTTTTTAAAGGTGGTGAGTCACCATTTGACTCATGGTAATCAAGTGGGGTTCCCTTGGGTGACTTTAGGTGATTGGGCCACATTTCATTGTGTGGTGAACCAATCAAAATTCATTGAGTGTCCACTAAACTTTTTACGCAGTCTAAGTTTATACTGACAGTATCTTTTCTATACTATCGGTATTCTTTTCCATAAAGTTCATGAGATCCCATAAGCTCCCATACTTATCCACATCCCTCACATAATGTAATTCCAACATTATCTAACTTTATACAATCTAAATTTATACTGACAGTATTTTTCTTACACTATCAGTATATTTTCTATACTGTTATAGCATTCTTTATTCATCCATATTCATTAAACAATATTATTCCCATATTACTTTAACTTAAACAGTCTAATTTTTGTACTGCATAACCTTACATAGTCTAATTCCTACACTGCATTACTTTTGTAGTGTAAATTTTATACTGCATAACTTTATCAATGTACTTCTTTATACTATATTATTCTAATACTGTATAATTTTTGATATTATTATATTGTATTTTTTCTTAAATTGTGTTTTTGTTTTAACATAATCCTTAAATTATTGCATTTTTAATGAACTTAAAATGCTCAGGTGTTACATTCAATACCTACCCCCAAGGTCGCACTCTCCACGACCTGATCTCTGAATATTGCATCATGCCCATTTATGCATCTCTTTAGTTATTAAAATCTCGTTTTACCATGTATATTGATTTACATTCATTTTGTAGTTCATTATGAAAATCACCATATTCTACTGTTCATGAAAATAATTGATGGAAATCCTTCTAAACCCTTCATTGAAAACATTTAGGAATAAATTATTTTGAGACCAAAATCATTTAAAAACATGGTTGCCAGAGAAAGGGATAAATTTCCTTCCTCAATATCCATGCCGATGTTTAACACTGCAGTCCCAATCCACTATACATTAGCTCTACGGAACTATAAACAACCTTTAAATATAACTAAGTTTATCAATATCTAGCTTAGGATAGCCTACACTATTAAGCTATCTCATGGGCGTCCTAGTATGCCATTTAAGTCCATAAAATCATACTGCAAGATTAAAATTCTATTGGGGTTCAAAACAATAAAAACGGGTGAAAAATGATAAATTTTTACAAAGCCTGATCAACCTCCTAGTTTCCCTAGTCCAACCCACCGAACTGCACAATTCGGCCTATTAGCAAATCAGGACTGACCTACTTAACTATTTATAGGTTCAGCCTACTGAAGGTATGAGTCTCGCCTACCAGACTCATGAATCCATGTCATGCTCCAGAGTACAGGAGGTGACATGGCGGGATTAATTAAGTTAATTAAAAAGAAATTTAATTAAAACACAAGATAAAGAATTTAATTAAATAAGAGATAGTGATAATTTAAAACTAATTTTTAAACAAATATTTATGATAATTAAACAAATAAAATAAAAACAAAGTGAAATAAAATAAATAATAAAAAGAGAGAATATGTCTTGGGTCCTACCAACCCATAACTTGTGCTCACACATAGTATCAACAATATTAAATTACAACCACAGTCCAAAATAGAAAGAGAAGTTAAAGTAATACATACCTTGATTAATTTGTACAATAACCTACTCGAGGTCTTCTACTGCTCGTAAGTTTGATCTACGAACCCTTCGTCAATCCTAAGCGGTACTCTGCCTAAGGGGGAAAAGGTTTTGAAAACAGATAAAATATGAGTGAAAGGCTTAGTAGGACTATACTTTTAAAAACAGATAAATAATTTGAATACAAATTTACTTTCAAAGAAATAATTTGAAAACAAAGTTAAGTAAGTAAATAAATTCATTTAAGCAAATCTTATTAAAATAGTTCATCCAAAAAGTACCTTTCATCTTCTTGGGCAAACCATATATATAACACCACCGTAGTGGCCCACTTGGGTTTCGGGACATACCCCCAAGGTCACACGCTACACAACCCGATCTCTGATATGGCATCATGCCTATATATGTATTTCTATTATCATTTAAAACCCATTTACCAAGTGTTTTCACTTACTTTGATTATGTGGTTTATTATGAAAATCACATCGATCTACAATTTATGAAAACAATCAATAGAAATCCTTTTTCAATCAATCATTGAAAACATTTGATAAAAATCCTTTTGAGGCCAAAATCATTTTAAAATCAGGCTATCAAGGAAAGGGGTAGAAGTCCTACCTCACAATTCATGCTGGTGTCCCACATTACAGTCTCGGTCTGCTATACGTTAACTTCGCGGAACCACGAATAACCTTAAATAGAAACTAGCTCTGTCAGTATCTTGTTTAAGATATCCTACATTGCTAAACTATTTCATGGTGTCCTAGCATGCCATTTAAGTCTATAAAATCATATTATAAAGTTGAAATCTCAATCGAGGTTTCAAATAGTGAAAACGGGTGAAAAATGTCAAATTTTTAGTATGTTTGATCGGCCTGCTGGTCTCCTTGGTTCAGCCTGCCGAGCTATGCAGTCTAGCCTACTAGAATTTTCTAAGTTTGGCCTGCCAATTATATGAATCCGGCCTATTGAACTCATGAATCCGGCCTGCCAGACTAGGGAAATTCTAAAATTTTTTAGGCATGGTTTTCAGCCTAACCAAGCACAATTCCTCATTTCAACCTGTTTTTCTCAGTTCTCAGGCATAGAAAACATTTACAGATGATGGAAAAACATTATAAGACACTTTTAAACTAATCTAAACAAGATTTGTATATAAAAATTCAAGAAAACTCAAAAATAGGAAAAATAGAGAAAAATAGAAAAATCTTCATTTAAATCCGTTTTTCTTCAAACTAAGCTTAGATTCTAGATATTTGAAGTTCTTCTAACTTGGATTAAAGGTTTTTTAAGCTTAAACAAACTTAGATTTCAAAATACAAGGAAAATTGAAAAATTTAGAAAAGTTTTAAAATTTGAAAACTAACATTGAATCAAAGCTTTAAATCGAGTTTATAATAGTCTAAACACATTCCTAAGCTTCCAATTCATTGAAAAACTGAAGCTTGAATTCAAATTTTGAATTAGAGAGAGGGGAGAGAAAGAGACACACATAGAGAGGAAGAGACGAAAGAGAGAATGAAAGGAGAGAGAGTGAAGTGAGAGTGAAGACAAAAAGAGAGATGGAGGGTATAAATAGAGAGAGAAATGGGCGATTTCATTGTGTAGAAACCATGTATCGCCCACAGTTTTGTAAAACGAGATATATTTGACATTTGACAATTTGTCTTGTTTTAAAATACAAAATGACAATAACAATAATTTAAGGTAATTAAAAATCATTAAAATAATCAAATAACATTAATTTAAAAATTTCACAAAATAATCAAATTAACTTTAAAACATTCATTATGGCACACTAATCCACCATTTTACATACTAATAACATTTAATTATTTTTTGGGGCGTTACAACTCTCATCCCCTAAAAAAAATTTCGCCCTCGAAATTTACAAATCATTTCAAAAACAAAATAAATGTGAATATAACTCTCGCATGGTCGATTCTAACTCCCAAGTGGCTTCATCAACCCCGCGATGGTGCCACATGACCTTCACTAACGATATATCACGACATCGCAAACTAATCACTTTATGATCGATAATTTGAATTGACACCTCCTCATATGTCACGTCTTCTTGGATTTGCAAGTCATGAAATGAGACTATCTTGTTCTACTTAGGTGGACACTTCCAAAGCATCGACATGTGGAATACATCATGAACATGAGAAAGCTCAAGAAGGAGATTGGATCGATAAGCAACTACGCCCACACACTGAGTGATCTCAAACGGTCCAATATACCTTGGTGCAAGTTTACCACTTACTCCGAATTGCATGATGCCTTTACAAGGTGATACCTTCAAGAGAACAAAATCTTCTACCTAGAATTCCAAAGGTCGGCATCTTCTATCCGCGTAACTCTTTTGCCTACCCTGAGCTGCCTTCAATCGATCCCGTATCATGGTGACTTTTTCGTTGCTGTCGTGAATCTCATCTGGCCCAAGAATAATTTTGTCTTCTGGTTCTGCCCAACACACTAGTGATCGACACGGTTGCCTATACAGTGCTTCAAACGGTGCCATGCCAATGCTCGATTGGTAACTGTTGTTATATGCAAACTCTGCCAGATACAAGTACTTCTTCTAGTTTCCACCGAAATCTAACACACATGCACATAACATATCTTCAAGGAACTGAAGGACTCGCCTCAGATTGTCCATCGGTCTAAGGATGAAATGTTGTGCTGAAGTTTAAATCTATACCCAAAGCCTCCTGAAAGCTCCTCCAATACTTGGCATTAAATCTGATGTCTCTATCAGATGTGATGGACAAAGGAACTCCAAGCAACCGTACTATGTTCTGTAGATACAATTCTCCAAGAACTCTCCTCGAACAAGTCGACCTAAAAGGGATGAAATGTGCTGATTTCATTAACCTGTCGATCACAACCTAAATTGCATCGTGCCTTTGCTCCATCCTCGGCAATCCAATAAGGAATCCATCATAATGTGCACCCATTGCCACCTTAGAACAGAAAGTGGCTAAAGCTAACCTGTTGGCTTTTAATGCTCGGCCTTCACCTGGAGACAAGTCACACATTTGGCCACATATTTGCTGACATCCTTCTTCATGCCTCTCCACTAGTATTGCCTTTTCAAATCACGATACATCTTCGTGCTCCCTAGATGAATGGCAAACTGAGACTTGTGGGCTTCTTCCATCATGGCCTTCATCACTTCTACAATTGCTCGAACTACTAAACGCGCCCTGAAGTACAACAATCCATCAGCATGTATCCTTTATTCCTCAAATTACTTTCTATTATGAATCTGCGTCTAGATTCCCTAAAGGTGCTGGTCTCGCCACTGATTGTGTTTCGCCATCTGAACAAGAGTTAGGGTCAGCTCCATATGGTACATCGAAACTCGATCGTAGTCTTCATAGTACTGCAGCTCGTACTCATTCACTATTGCATCCCTTTTCCAATCCTCAAGAGCTAAACAAGCAAGTATCCTTGAAGACTTCTTGCTAAGTGCATCAGTGACCATATTAGCTTTCTCGGGATAGTACTACAGTGTGAAGTCATAATCTTCCATGTATTCCATCCACCTTCGCTACCTCAAGTTTAGATCCCTTTGAGTGAACAAATACTTCAAACTCTTGTGGTCGAAGAAAACCTAAAATGTCGCCCCGTACAAATAGCATCTCTAGATCTTTAGCATGTGAATCACTGTTGCAAGCTCTAAGTCATGAGTAGGATAATTCTCCTCATGAGATCGCAGCTGCCTCAATCCATATGCCACCATGCGTCTATGTTGCATCAATACGCATCCAAGTCTGCGTCCTGAAGCATTTGTGTAAATTTCATATGGCTTATCGCTACCTAGGATAATCAACACTAGAGCTGTAATTAATTGATTCTTTAACTCTTGAAAGGTGAGCTCACATTCTTCATCCTACTCAAATCTAACATTCTTCCTTATCAGTCTTGTTAATGGAGCTACTATTTTTGAGAAGTCCTTTACAAAGTTTTTGTAGTACCCTATAGGTCCTAGAAAACTACAAACTTTTGCTACATTCCTCGATCGTTCTCATTCCACTATGGCTTTAACTTTAGATAGATCCATTGAGATACCTTGCTCGGAGATGACGTGTCCCAAAAACTTAACTTATGTAAGCCAAAACTCCCACTTTTCCTTCTTACCATACAACTGATGCTCCCATAGAGTCCGAAATACGATTCTGAGGTGTTGTTCATGCTCTCCCAAGTCTTAGAGTAGATCAAGATATCATCGATGAAAACGAACATGAGCCGATCTAGATAAGGCCTAAAAATCCTGTTCATCAGATCCATGAAAGTTGTTGGAGCATTTGTCAATCCAAACGCCATCACTAGAAAGTCAAAGTGTCCATACCAGGTCCTAAAAGCTATTTTGGGGATGTCTTATTCTTTAATCCTGAGTTGGTGGTATCCCAAACGTAAATCTATCTTTGAGAAATACCGCTAGCCTCCTAACTGATCAAACAATTCATCGATTCTAGGCAGAGGATACTTATTCTTTACGGTGACTTGATTTAGATACCGATAGTCAATGCATAGCCTGAGGGTTCCATTATGCTACTTATAGAACAAAAACGGTGCTCCCAACAATGATGTGCTATTCCAAATATATCCCTTGTCGACAAGCTTTTGAAGTTGCTTTCTCAACTCTTTCATCTCTATCGGTGCCATCTGATAAGGTGCTATAGAAATCAATGTTGTTGCTGGAAGTAGCTCGATGCCAAACTCGATTTCCTGATGCGGTGGCAATCTTGGCAACTCGTTAGGGAAGACATCTTCAAACTCATCAACTACTAGAATTGCTGCATATCTTCTCGAGGCACTAAGCTCTCCTTCTAGGTTCATGAAGAAAGCATAACAAGCTAGATTTTTCCGCCCTTCGAGACATGCCTTCATGAGATGCTCACTCACTATTCGATCATTACCACCCTAGTAAATGTTTGTCGTCCCTTTATCAGACACTAAACTCATTCTCCTAAATTGACAGTCTACAACTACATTGTACTTGGACAACCAATCTATCCCTAGGATTATATCATATGAACTCATGGGATTACAATCAAATCACTTTTTAGAATCTCATTCCCAATCTTTATTTTACAAGCTTTACACACACAATTCGCACACACCCGACCCAAGGGTAAGGCTATAACTAGGGGTTCGTCAAACTCTTCTATCTCTAATCCCAAGGCATGTATAAAAGAGCTTGAAATGAGAGAATGAGTGGCACTAGTATCAAATAATACATGTGCTAAGGACTGAGAAACTAGAATTGTACCATCGACAACCGCGTTATTGGTCTAGGCATCTGAACTCCTTGATGTCATGGTATGAACCTGGACTGGAGCTTTCCCTTTTCCTCTACCAACATTGCTAGGTCCTAGGTTAGCCGGCTGATATTGCTGTGGTGAAGGTGACTGCTCGCTACCTGTATTGAGTGCTCAATACTAAGGGGCATTACACTGTTCTATGGCCGATGTCCTTGTGCTAGGTATGGCAGTTGCTGGGGAGAGAGCTAATGGAACTAGAGCTGAGGGAATTGCTGAGGCAGAGGTAAAGTCTAAGGTTGAGACTGACAACTGGCTCCTTTTCCAGCTTGAAACCCTAGATGAGCACTCCTAATTAGGCAGTTCCTCTTGATGTATCCTGGCTGCTAGCACTAGTGACAATGAAAGCTATAGGGATAGCTACGCTTGTTGCTGGATGAATTTCTACTTCTGCTATTCACGTTACCCTGTTGACTCTGCCCTTGAGTTGGACGACTGTTGGTGCTCCTCTTGCCACTCCTTTGTAGTCCTCCTAACATCCTTGCTAGATCCTCACAGTACTGCATATAATCATTTTCCATGGATATTGCTGACGACACAAGCTCACCAAAATTTCTTAGTCGCAGGACAACCACCTACTGTCGAATAGAAGCTTTAAGCCTTTCTTGAAACTTAGTACACTTCTCATGCTCCGATGCCACTATAGATGGAGCAAACCTGGCCAGCTTATTAAACTTTGCCTTGTACTCCTATACTAACATTTCACCCTGCTGTAATTTGTAAAATTCAGCCGCCTTTTGGTCTCTATATCCTTACGAAAAATAATGATCGTAGAATAGCTTCTTGAACCTGTCCCAGCAAATATTCCCATTGTTCTCCAGGCGTTTAGCTTGCTTCCACCAAGTGTTAGCACCACCTTCGAATCTGTAAGCTACAACTCCACTCGATACTTTGCTGGCATGCCAATGGTATCCAGGTGTTTAACGATCGAATCTAGCCAATATTTGGCTACTTATGGGTCCTTATTTCTATCAAAGGTCAGAACAGATGCACGTCAAAACTCCTTAAAGTACGCGTGTCGATCACTAGCCTCGGAATCCTTCGTTCTGGCGCTTGCTACAATCTATCAAAAAGCGACAAACATGGCCCTCATCATTCCCAGGGTCAGCATCAGCTGTTGAACGACGTCTAGGTGTCATTCTCTCACTTTTAAAAATAAAATTTTGACTGTCAGTGGTATTTTATTATCGTACCTATGTGTGCACAATTTTCAAGGTTCATAATCTTGAACTCTGATACCATTTTGTCACGTCCCTAAGTACGAGAGGTGACGTGGTGGGATTAATTAAGTTAATTAAGAAGAAATTTAATTAAAACACAGGATAAAGAATTTAAATAAATAAGAGATAGTGATAATTTAAAACCAATTTTTAAATAAATATTTATAATAATTAAACAAATAAGATAAAAACAAAGTGAAACAAAATAAATAATTAAAAGAGAGAATATGTGTTAGCTCTCACTGACCCACAACTTGTGCACACACATAGTATCGACAATATTAAAGTACAACCACAGTCCAAAATAGAAAGAGAAGTTAAAGTAATACATACCTTGATTTATTTGTACAATAACCTACTCGGGGTCTTCTACTGTTCACAAGTCTAGTCTCTGGACTCTTCGTCAATCTTAAGATGTACTCCACCTAGGGGGAAAAGGTTTTGAAAACAGATAAAATATGAGCGAAAGGCTCAATAGGACTATAATTTTAAAAACAGATAAATAATTTAAATACAAATTTACTTTCAAAGAAATAATTAGAAAATAAAGTTAAGAAAGTAAATAAATTCATTTAAGTAAACTTATTAAAACGGTTGTTCTAGAAAGTACCTTTCATCTTCTTGGACAAACCATATATATAATACCATCTTCTTGGCCCAACTAGGCTTCAAGAACTGCCCCTAACATCGCACGCTACATGACCCGATCTCTGATATGGCATCATCTTTATATATGTATTTCTATTATTATTTAAAACCCATTTACGATATGTTTTCACTTACTTTCATTAAGGGGTTTATTATGAAAATCACATCGATCTACAGTTTATGAAAACAATCAATAAAAATACTTTTTCAATCAATCATTGAAGACATTTGATGAAAATCCTTTTGAGGCCAAAATCCTTTTAAAATTAGGCTATCAAGGAAAGGGGTAGAAGTCCTACCTCAAAATTTATGCCGGTGTCCCACACCGCAATCTCAGTCTGCTATACGTTAGCTCTACGAAACCACGGACAACCTTAAATACAAACTAGGCCTATCAATATCTAGCTTAAGATATCCCATGTTGCTAAACTATTTCATGGTGTCCTAGTGTGCCATTTAAGCCTATAAAATTATATTATAAAGTTGAAATCTTAATCAGGGTTTAAAACGGGTGAAAAATGACAAATTTTCACTAAGCCCGGCGGCCTACCAATCTCCCTAGTTTGGCCTGCCGTACTATGCAGTTTGGCCTACAGGCAAATCAGGTCTGGCCTGCCAATTGTATGAATCCGGCATGCCAAACATGAAGTTCGGCTTGCTGAACTAGGGAAATTCAAGACTTTTTCAAGCATGGGTTTTGGCCTACTTGAGCCCAATTCCTCATTTCAACCTGTTTTTCTTTGTTCTTAGGCATAGAAAACATTTACAGATGATGGAAAACATTATAAGACACTTTTAAACTAATCTAAACAAGATTTGCATATAAAAATTCAAGAAAACCCAAAAATAGGAAAAATAGAGAAAAATAGAAAAATCTTGATTTAAGTCCTTTTTTTTCAAACTAAGTTTAGATTCTAGTTATTTGAAGTTCCTCTAACTTGGATTAAAGTTTTCTAAGCTTAAATGAACTTAGATTTCAAAATACAAGGAAAATTGAAAAATTTAAAAAAGTTTTAAAATTTGAAAACTAATCTCAGATCGAAGCTTTAAACCGAGTTTATAACCCTCTAAACACATTCCTGAGCTTCCAATTCGTTGAAAAACCAAAGGTTGAATTCAAATTTTGAATTAGAGAGAGAGGAGAGAAAGAGAGACACATAGAGAGGGAGAGACGAGAAAGAGAGTGAAGCGAGAGTGAGGAGAGAAAGAGAGAGGGAGGGTATAAATAGAGTGAGAAATGGGCAGTTTCATTGTACAGAAACTGTGTGTGCCCAAGGTTTTGTGAAACGGGATATATTTGATATTTGACAATTTGTTTTGTTTCAAAATTCAAAATAACAAATAAAAATAATTTAAGGTAATTAAAAATTATTAAAATAATCAAAATAACATTAATTTAGAAATTTTACAAAATAACCAAATTAAGTTTAAAACATTCACTATGGCACACTGATCCACCATTGTACACACTAATAACAATTAATTAATTTTGGAGCGTTACAATCCAGCTTGCCGAACTGGAAAATTTTGAAATTTTTTAAAATTTGAGCCTCGGTCTCCCCAAGATCAAATCCTTATTTTCAACATGTTTTCTCAATTCTCAAGCATACAAAACATTCATAGAAGATAGAAAAACATAATAGAACACTTTTAAACTAATTTGAACAAGATTTATATAGAAAATTTCAATTAAATCCTAAAACAGAAAAATAAAGGAAAAATGAAAAAACTTGATTCAAATCCATTTTTCATTAAACCAAGCCTAGATTCTAGATGTTTTTAGTTCTACTAACTTAGATTCAAGGTTTTCCAAGCTCAAAGAAGCTCAGATTTCAAAATACAAAGAAAATGAAAAAATTGAGAAAAAGTTTTAAAGTTTGAACGTTTAGAAAACCAACCTTAAATTGATGCTTGAATCACATTTATGGAGGCTCAATCTTGCTTCCTAGCATCCAATCCAGCTAAAGATCGAAACTTGGACTCAAAATTTTTGAATCAAAATGAGAGGGAAAAGAGAAGGAGAGACACCGTGAGAGAGAGACAAGAGATAGAGAGAGAGTGAGCAGAAAAACGGAACGAGAGTGAGTGAAACAAAGAGGGAGACGAGAGATTAAATAAAGAGGAGGGGAGGTGATGTTCAGCAAGAAAACCATGTGCAGCACACAGATTTCAAACCGGACATGTTTAGTATTTAACAAATTGTTTTTTTTCAAAATTCAAAAATAAAAAATAAAAATAATCAAGAGAAATTAAAAATAATTAAAATATCTAGAAATATCATTAATTTAGAAATATCACAAAATAATTAGATTAAGTTTAAAAAATACATCATGTCACACTAATTCACTAGACTTACAGCATATAAAATCAATTATGATTAAGACTTTCTCATGAACTTATAATATAGAGGGAGGACCAGAATTGATTAACACATTCTATCTAAGTTTGGCAGTCTTTATTTTACTCATTTCTACCAAATCTACCCTCCCAATTTATTGGGGAATAAAATATATAGGGTAATAAAGAATCCGGCCAAAGCCAAATGAAAAAAAAAATCCTTATAAGCTTCTTATTTGAAAATATCTGCGTGGTTTTTTTTTCTTTTCTTTTTTTTTTTTGGGTGAAAGTAAGTTTCTTCCCCTAAAAGATTCGTGTTAGCCATGTTAATAAAAATTAACACTCACGATAGTGACGTTCTTGTGTATATTTATTCCTGTAATCTTTCTGTGGCAATTAGCAACTGGCTTTGAGCTTATAAATCTTTAATGTATGTTATTGACTGTGGTGTTTGCAAATTAATTAAGGCACCTTTGAAACATAAATAATAATTTTGGAAGATTAAATTCTTGAAGCACCTTTGGTTGAGCAAGGATAGAGAGGCCTCGAAAAATCTGTTGAAACTATATATCATGTAATATGAATAAGACAAACAAGTAACAATTGTAAAAGATTGACAATTGAAATTAAAGATAAACAGATACAACAAAACCTTCAATGGAAGCAACGCAACACGAAAATTAGTCGAAAATGGTCAAGGCACGTGAAGCACATGCTTTCCTTAAAACAGATTCATCCCCTCCGGTTGTGCACGAGGTTTTGATGGACGTCTGTCTCCCAGGATACAACAACTAACAACGGAATCTTAAGCACTATCAGATACCGTTTCTGGTGAACTTGAAACAATGTTTTCTTCTATCACCAAAAACGACTACAACAAAACTAGCTAGAACTTGAAAAGCAAAGAAAAACTCTATGACTTGGAGAGTGCAAATTCAATGTCACTATCTCTCTCTCAAACATTTGAAGGAGAGTTCAATATATAGGATTAAGAGAATAGACGTTACAATCCAAATTATAATGAGCCTTTATTCAGAATTTATGTGCATAATGGCACCGGTTGCAACCCTTCATTTACCCTTCATTTACCATGATAATGGTGCTCATAATCTCCCATTAAACCATGGTTGTAACCCTCCATTTTCCATGATTATGATGCTCATAATTTCCTATTAACCATGCATTTGGGTGTTACAACATGAGGTTTATGACCTCCATTAATCTCCACTAATGAGCATCAATTTCTCATTCACCCAATTGCCATTTTCCAACAATCCCCCATATGAATGAAACTGACAAACTACAAGGGAAAAACAAAGACACTACACGGTGATAGAGTTCTACGGTTAATACCTGCATAGGATAGGTAGGCATTAACCCTTGAACCTTCCCTTGTGAAAGTACGTTTACTGTACTGGCTGACCAGTAGACACGTTATCCTTGAACTGTTCTACTGTTAGGTAAACGATAACATACCTCACACAGATATTTTCCTCACACAGTTTCAGTTCTTATGGTTATGTTCATTTTGGCCATGAACATCTTCATGGTTCTACAAGAGTTTCTAAAGATTTAAGCCCTAACAATTCTCCTTTGAAGCGGCCCCACTTCTTTCTCACATAGGTGATTTCTTACTTAAGAGTAACCCGCATTACTCCGCTCAAATTCTCATTATATTTGATGCATTAAAAGTAAACTGCTTAACCTTTCTCTATGGGTATCACTGTTTTATTTTGGGAATGGGTTGGGGTAACCCCCACAATGATCCTACTCAGTCTATTCAGTTTAGTTGTCCCAGTGAACCTAGATCTTGGGATCTCCAGTCAACAAGGTTGGGTTTCCACTGTTTCGACCTATTCCTTTATGGGCTTAAGTCCCATTCCTCTTGATGTTTTCTCAACTTGATCTCTATTCAATCCTTTGGTTAATAGATCCGCAATATTTTCTTTAGACCTTACATAGTCTAATGTTATGATTCCAGTCGAGATCAGTTGTCTAACAGTATTTTGTCGACGACGTATATGTCTTGACTTACCGTTGTACATCACATTTTGTGCCCTGCCAATAGCAGATTGATTATCACAATGTATGCATATTGCAGGTATAGGTTTAGGCCATTCAGGAATATCCTTCAAGAAATGCCTTAATCATTCAGCCTCTTCACCACTTTTATCTAAAGCTACAAATTTAGATTCCATAGTGGA
>CAMOHE010022346.1:6231-21681 GCA_946598075.1 Artocarpus hirsutus
GACTCAAGCCCCTAGCTAGTTCTGTCCATGATTCGAAGACATATAATAAAACTCTTCTTTTCTTCTTATACAAATAAGGACTTTTTTTTTTTTTTTTCTTTTTGCTAGAAAAATAAAGATGGGTACTTATTGATGTTCATTTATTCATGCTTAAGGCAATGGTTGCCGCCTTAGCTGCATTTTTTTTTTCTTTCTCTTAAATAATGAATGCACTCAGACAGAGCATAAGCAAGATTGCAGATGTACATAGAATCCAAAAAAATCGTCGTGTCATTGTAGTACAGCTTAATCGATGTAGACATGTGACTAAACCATATTTTATAATTGGCATATGATGCCGAATTTAAATAATCTTGAACTTAAAGGTCCAAATTGCAGATGCCCAATCAACTTGCCCCAGTCAAATCTAGCCCATTAGAATTGGCTTACAAATATGTTAATATACTAGTAACTTACTGATCATGGAACCATAAGAGTGTATTAAATTGCAGTGGGACAAATTTTTACAGTGATATTTTTTCAGTCTTTTCAGTGATATATATAATCAGATTCTTTTTTGGGTTTTATCTATTTATTACAATTAAATAAAACTTGTAAGTGTTTTAAGGGGGAAAAACAAGGAGGACGCTCAAGCCCCCAGCCTGCTCCGTAAATGCTCATATATATATATATATATACATATATATATAAAATAAAGAGAAAACCCTCTTTTTTTGTCCTCTTTTTTTGGCATCGAATAAGGAGTTTTTTATAGAACAGATACGTATAAGCGTCAAATGTTAATGCATTCTTACCGCAATTGTCGTGCACTTGCTTTTTGTTTTTGTCCTTTCTCTCAAAATATAGAAGTGTGCATTAACCCGCTTAACTAACCATAATCATCTGTATCGCACCCGTATATTAAAAGTTATACAAAACAACTAGAAACATTGCCCTTCCCTTCCATTTTCCAAGTCCAAAAAAAAAAAAAAATGTTGCAAATGATCTCTAGGTTTCATGTTTTCCTTATTGTTCTTCTCTTCCTATTTCCACTAATATTATTTTTATGGAAAAAAAGATCATTCAAAACCCATAATTATAATCTTCCCCCAGGACCATGGAAGCTTCCAATTATTGGAAACTTAGATCAATTGGCATTCTCTTCTTCTTCTTCACTCCCACATCGCTTCTTAAAAGACTTTGCAAAACAATACGGGTCAGTGATGAAACTCCACTTTGGTCAGGTTTTGACGGTCGTGATTTCATCTCCAGAAGCAGCCAAAGAAGTATTGCAAACCCAAGAACTTGTTTTTGCACAAAGGCCCCTCACGCTTGGGCTTGAAGCGATGTCGTTTGATCTTCCGGGTGGTCTAGTTTCCTCTCCTTATGGGGAGTACTGGCGACAAATGAGGAAAATCTGTGTCGTTGAGCTGCTCAGTCCCAAGCGTGTTTTGTCGTTTAGGTCGGTCAGAGAAGAGCAAGTGTGGAGCCTCATTGAATCCATTATCAGTACATCTAAGAATTCATCTTCACAGATTGTGATCAACTTCAGCGAGATGATCATTTCGATGACGATCGCCACGATTTCCACGACAGTGTATGGGAACAAGTTTAGGGGACATGATGAGTACGTATCATTGCTCAAGGAGTTGCTGACTTTCAGCACAGGATTTACTTTGGCTGATTGCTTTCCTTCTATAAAAATCCTCGGTCAAGTGACGGGTATTAAGGCTACACTGCAGAGAATACGACAGAAGATGTCCAAGATTCTTGATGATATCGTAGATGATCATAGGATGAAGATCAAGCCCACAAGAACCACGGTGGATGAGGCGGCGGCGGAGGAAGAAGATTTGCTTGATGTGCTTTTGAGACTCCAACAATCAAGTGAGCTCAAATTTGAGCTCACAACCAATCATATAAAAACTGTGATTATGGTATGTTCAAGTCTTATAATTTGCGTCATCTTCACTTTTACTTGTTTGTGTTTATGTTTATAAATTTTTACTTTTTACAGGTTTGAACTTTCATCTTCTGTCAATTTGTTAAATATAATGATTAAATGTAACTAGAGTTAAGATTACCATTTACTCCTACATACAAATAGATTAGTATGTTTTACAGTTGTATTTGATTGAGCTGAAGAATCTATTTTATTGGTTTAGTATGTGTTCACTAGTGATAATTAGGACAATATTTTCAGGATATTGTAGGTGCAGGAGGTGAAACAACAGCAACTGCCTTAGAATGGGCAATGTCGGAACTTATAAAGAATCCAAGAGTATTGGAGAAGGTACAAGCCGAGGTACGGGATGTCCTAGGAGGAAAAGTGAAAATCAATGAAGATGACATACAAGAACTGCGTTATCTGAAATGTGTCATCAAAGAAACGCTTCGGTTACATCCGCCCGCCCCCTTGTTAGGCAGAGAATCAAGAGAAGGATGCCAAATCCTAGGATATGACATTCCTTACAAAACAAAGATAGTTATCAATGCTTGGGCATTAGGAAGAGATCCGGAAATTTGGGAGAATGCTGATTGCTTTAAGCCGGAAAGATTTTTGCATTCATCCGTTGATCTAAAGGGGACCCACTTTGAGTTTGTACCATTTGGGGCTGGGAGAAGAATGTGTCCTGGGATACCATTTTCCTTTCCAAACATGGAACTAGTGCTTGCTCAGTTGCTGTATCACTTTGATTGGCAAATCCCAAATGGCGGCAAAATGGAAGAACTTGACATGTCTGAGGAGTACAACGTAAGTTGTAGGAGGAGGAACGATCTGCACCTAGTTGTCACACCTGTTATGCCTTTTATCAATTAACCTTATTGAATTAAGATCTAAATAATCCAGAAATGTGACTAAATAGCATAGATATTAATTGTAAAAGAACTTTGTTCTGTATCCAGGTTCTAATGGCCAACTTGCAAGTGGTAGATTAGTTCTTTGTTTATGCGAATTTAAAATATCTAGATATTGATATATGTACTAAAATCATATTATATAACAATAAAGGTCCACTAGCAGAGCCTTACGTGGTAACATAAGCGCCTCACTTTAACTTTTTTCTTTATCTTTTGTTGAAACTTATAGCTCATCTTCTCTCAAATCTACAACTATATGTTTATCTATTTTTGCTTATTTTTCTCGTTCCACCGCTGCTTAGGATAATCATACTTATTAAACATTATGTTTGATAGGTAGATGTCTTCTCAATTTCTACTAACTTTTTGCAACACAGGTGACGCAACAGATCTATAAAAAACAATTTAGTGTTGGAAATTCCAAATTAAAGAGTGTTGTAGGTCTCTTGTTTTAGAGAATAATATGTGATGCAACGGAATTGGAAAACATAGTGAATTGCAGCTTAATCTGAACAGAGGATTGCATAATCCATTTAAGAAATCCTCCTAAAGAGAAAATCTCTATCTAAGAGAGAAAACATTCAAAGTTTATATTTACTATTTATTATTTTATTATCTTTATAATTAGCTAATGAAGGTATTTATAGCCCTCTAACAAAACAGTGAAGATATTAATTAAATAATATTAAATAATTTAAATTTTGTAAATATTAAGAATTTAGATTCTTTTCCCTTTTTGTTATCTAGTTAGTTTTTTATTATTTAGTTTCTTTTTTTGAGTATCTAAATTGTAAACTTACTTAGTTCAGAGTTATTTTTGTAAACTTTATAAATACCTAGTTTATTCAATGAAAGATCTTTCTATTATTCTTGATATGATATTCATTTTTCTCTTCTAATTTTATTTTCTTCTTTAATTTTTTTTATATGGTATCAAAGTCTGATCCTTTTGAGATTGTGTCCTCTTGAGAGTGTCTCTCTTTCTTTCTTCTCTCTTATTCTTCATATTCAGGGCAGTACCCTCTCGTGATTGTCAATCTCTTTTATTCTCTAGAATTCTCTCTCTTCCCCCTCTAATTTCTCACTCTCTTTCTTTTTTTGGTCCTACTTCAACTTCAGGGTCCCCAAAGAACTCCACTTTACCACGCTCTTTTTCTACCTATAAATAACATCAAACGATTCAATAAAAGCAAAATTTCCAATCCTCCGCCAAAAGAAAAAAAAAATTGCCCGCCAGCGCCTTGTTACACACGCTGCCAAAAAGTTAATTTAGTGTTCGTATTAACTTCTGCGGCGAACGCACTTGCATAGAAGCAAAATAGCTATTTTTGGCATATGTTTGGTTTATTCTACGTCAATTTTTTGAATAACATAAAATAGTACTACTAGATTAATTGAAAAGTACTTATCTAGGACATTTATTTTAATGATGTGAAAACACCGCAATGAATACTATCCTACCAGACACAAAAGTTGTGTCTTTTATGTCTCTTGTGAGCAGCATAACATCTACAACATTTCTCAAACCATTGATTGTTTTTTAATTATTATATCCCAATTTTTCTAGTGGAATACAAAAAAAGATATCTATTGATTGGTATTTATTTTTTAACTTTTAAATCCGTAAATCAGAAAAAATAATTGTAACTAGATTTAGCGTTTTATAATTTGCATCATTGGTAAGAACCGGAGGTTTTCACCAAAAAAAAGTATTCTTATTATACTGACCCTTGCACTTGCAAATAGATTCTTCCAAGATCCACTCGGTGTCCTCCAGCGATTTTCGGAGGAAATTATGCCTTGCTTCTCTTTTAAACCTTGCTATCTTACTCGAAGAAGGTTAATTGTCTTTTTCTGACATATGGTTTTCCTCTCATATAGAGTTGAAAGTTGTTCTATTATTATTTTTTTTTTTTTTGAGGGGTAGAAATAATTTTTCTGTTAGACTATTACTTAATTACTGATGCAATGCTAAAGGTATAGGCGTTCAAGGCCGTTGGGGACAATCAAAAGACCCAAAAAGAGTCAAAGTCCTAGTTTGACATAAAAGTCAAATGGTGTCCACATTTGACAAGAGATACTACTTTTCCAAGTGAAAACAATGTTTTGAACAAATCTCCGAGTATAACCTCGGAGAATTCGTGATTCTTGACGAATTCCATCGCCTAAAATTTTAGATTGAAATGACACTTTTATTATTTGCTGTAATTTGTACGGACTATTTTGCATTTTTCTTTAAGTTTTGGGACTTGTTTGTAATTTTCTCGTTTCCGATGTTAGGGTTTTAATATATAAGAACAGTACTCCTTTTGTTATGGACAGACTGGTTATGAATAAACATTTTGAAAGTTCTTTTATTTTTTTTAATATGTTTAATTTCAACTTCTCAATATTCGTTTGAATCAACAAACGAGTCATCAAAGGTAATGAACCATTTTTAAATGAAGGCACTGCACTATTTCTTTGGAAAAGTGAAAGGAAAGTAACTTTCAGAATCTTTCGTTATTGAACCTGAATAATCTGGTTTTAATACAAGAAAAGAACTAGAATATGAGAAAAATCTGATACGAGATGAGGATAATTGGATGAGATTACATGGAAAGTTCATCGTAAAAGTCGAGGACGTCACCCCAAAGAAAATATGAAGCTCAAAACCCAAAATAGTAACAAATTAAGCTAATCTGGAAGTTAATGTAGCCATTAAATGTTTATGAGCAGAGAGGACACGCATTGTTTGTAGCCACTGCAATATGAGGGCAAGGCATCCAATTGAGTTGGGACCAAATCGTCGCTTCTTCCATGCAAATTACGCACGTAAATGTTTTTCTTGACACACCATCGTCGTCATCATGATCAATACTACTTCTGTTGTATCTTAATCTCTCCAATCTCGCCACTGTAGATTTATCTGCTGCCTTCTTGAACTTCTAATTTTCCATTCATTACACATAATTAAGTTTACGTAATTCATACATGAGTCACCTGTATTTAATCATTCTTATGTTTTGTTTTACATTTACACTTTCAATTAAATATTCTTATATCTGAGTAGAAAGAGAGTTGGTTTACAAATTGGTTTGATAGAATTTGTTTTCAAGTTAATTGCAAGTACTTGATGACTCTATTTCTTATCTTGAAACCTCTTAATTTCTTATCTAAGGCTAGCCTAGATGGTGGAAGGGGTGGGGTGAGGTAGTGAGAGTTTTATTGATATATCTTCATTTAACTTTGATTTATAATGTTAGTATATACTTTGTTTCTTAAGTAATATTCCTAACTTCGTCCCTGATTTTGAATAAGATGACTAATTACAGTCGTTTTTTATTGTTTGGAACATGCTTTGCCTAAGTGTTCTATATTTAAAATCATGACATATTTCAAGCACCTGGAACACTTGAGGATGAAAGCATTCGGAGGCATCAAATGTTTATATCACGTTAATTAGTTGTCTCCTCATATTTATTTATTTAAGCGTGTTACACTCTATTGTTAACATCTTATAAAAAAAAAAAAAAGAAAAAGAAAACTTATGTTAACAATAACATCTGATTGGATACGACAAATAATGTTTGTAAGCAATAAGAACCTGAAACCAACTTGTGCGTGTATGTATAAACCTGAGAATACTTGAAAAAACAAGTGTTACTTTCAACAATTGACATCATCTTTTTTTTTTTCTTTGTTGAAAAACATTTGACATCATCTATTCTGAAAGAATGAGTTCAATAATATGTTATTAGCTCATAAAAGGGAGAACGAAATAGAAAATGGCAATAAACTAAGAAGCAACAAAAATATGGAAATTATTAATAACATATGGACTCATTGAGGTTCCAAACGTATGTTAATTTATCAAAAATTAAATATTCAGACCTTATTAGAATCAAACATAATTAAAAAAATAGCGTGATCAATTTACGTGAAATATCAAATAAAATTTCTATTTTTGTTGCTAGAATTCTTTGTTCTTCATAATGTAATTGCTTAATTCCACCAAACTTTAAACTGAACAATCAATTAAAAAGAGAAAAAAAAGTCAAACTTAAACTAAAAAAATCTCTTCAAAATTTCTCACATGAATTCTGTCTTTCCTTCAACAACTCCGTAGATATAAAATAAAATTCTAAATAATAAAACCTACTGAATATTGATATCAATTAATAGGCAATTTAAAACGACAGAGCGGGCAAGTATGATTCCTACGTAGCCATTGCAGAATGCAATCATCATGAAAAAGATGAGAACAAGGCATGCGAGTGAGGTGGGACCCAACCATCACCTCTTCCATGCAGATCACGCACGTCTTGATCATCAACTTTGATTCATCTTCATCTTCATGGTCATGGTCATGATCATCACCATTACTAATTCCATCATATGTCACCTTCTCCAACCCCTCCACCGCGGATTTAGCCGGCGGGACAGCCCTAAACACCGCCGCCGAATCCAAGAAACTCTGACCGATTGCCATGTTGAACTGATCATGATCTGGCTGATGATTATAATCACTTACGTTAATAAACGGCCCAAGTGATGTCATAGAAAAATTTCTTGGACCACGAATCCTTATTTCCCTTACGTTATCTTGCATGCCGTTGACATTGATGTACGGACTAGACATTATGGCTACGTGTTGATTATCAAAGATAGATTAAAGCAATTCAGGAAAAGTGATATTATATGGTGATCATATATAGTATAAATACAGGAGATTCTTTAAAGGGGAAAAAAACAAGGGAACAGATACTGTAGTTGTTGAATTTGACTCGTATTTGAATTGTCGTTCTTGAAATATATACATCGTTTATTATTAGTACTATGTTTTATTTATTTATTTTTAAACTTGAACGGACAGCTAGAGGAAATAAATTTTGATGGAATTATAAAAAAAGAAAAACTAATCTCTGTTAGAGGCACTATTGTTATTATACTTTTCAGACTAATTTATCGAGTGATCATATAAATTTACTTAATCCTTTTTTTTTTAAAAAAAAACGATGTAATCCTTTTAGAAATTACTATGTGATAATTAATTGAAGTGTACATGGAATATATTTTCTTTCAAATTAGATAAACTTGATTTTTTTTTTTGGAAGGATTTTCAACGTAACTATGATCAAGACTTCTACTCTTTTTTTTTTTAAAGAAAAAATATTTAAGTAGATAAGCCTTGTGCTTGAGCGCGTTACACATCGACAGAATTTCATCAGTATATTAAATAAATTATTTTGAATTGAAACGGTTAACTGGTAACTTTTTGAATTGACTGTGACCACTCTTTGTAGTATTTAACCTGGCCTTAAAATTTCTCTTTAATATATTTAAGACGCGACACTCCAGCATCAAAGAAAACAATTATTTCTTCATCCACCGTGGCGATACAATGTCTATAAACGACATCAACATAGGAATAACAACAATATGAAAATAGCTTCCTTGAAACGACAAAATATCTTCAAAACGACAATATATGTTAGAACAATAAAATCTGTTGCATACGACAACAACTCTTGGAAACGATAAGACCTTGAAAGCGGCCACTTGTACGTAAACATAACCATATTTGAGAAAACTAGAATTACTTTTAAGGAAGATGAGGGAAATTGTAGATTTACAATGTTTACTGTATAAATAATATAAATTAACAATGGTAAATAAATTATTTGTAAATGAACTATACAAATAAAAATTATTTATATTGTAAATAAAGCTAAATAAATATTTACACTATAAATATACTATTTATTACAAATATCTTTAAAATATGATATTTACTACCATTAGTTTTGAACAAGTGATATTTATTACAATTGCCACTTTTTAACAGTTGAACCATATCTATTCTGTACGACAATGAGTTAATGAAATTATCATATCAGCTAGAAAAAAGGACAACCGAAGACAAAATGAAATAAATTCAAGAAACAACAAAAAATATATATAGAAGAAAATGATAACCTGTTCTATTAACTGTTAGAAACAAACTTTTAGAGTTATTCTTATTTGTGCTCCAAACATTACACCTTTTCGGACTTTCCTACTTTGCTACTGATGTTTAATGATTCTCACTTTGCTACTTAAATTATTGAATTAATGTCACTTAACCTTCATGATAAAATTTTTATTAATCTTAACCATCTCAAATACAAATGCTAATATTAACACTTTATAATTTGCCATCAAAAACTGTATGTAAGGATAGCATATTTAATATGTTAAACAATTTCATGCTCCAATACATAATTTTTGTAAATAAAATAGAAATTAAATTCGCTAGAACCATTAGTAGATTCGATTGAAAACACTTAAAGGGCGACACGTGTATTGAATTCCAACATTAAGAAACAGAAGGCACACCAGTAATCGAGCATGGAAAACACTCTTTCACACATACTATAGGCAATGAATAACTTTGATCGAACGAGATCAAGAGACTAAAGGCATTAAGGCCTAGCTCCACATCGGAAGGTGGAAAAACCACCTCTATTGCTACAATAAAAAACAAAACAAAAATAAATGCAGCGGAAACATCAATGCTGTTATTTGACAATAACAAAATGTAAAACTTATAAAAGTAAACTTTTAATATTAAAATAATTTAAAAGAAACAATGTTGAATGTTTAAAAACGAAAAGTCAATACATATATATATATATATATATATATTAATGACTAGAAATCAAACACCAAATTTATCATAATAGTACTTGGTGGCAAATTTTCTATAAAGTTTTAACATATGACAAATGTGGCATAAAAATAACATTGTGATTGAGAGTGCATTGGAGAGTGTTTTATTACAACCAAATGTCATTAAGAAGCCAAATAACACTATGGTAATCCCATCATAGATAATACTTAATCACATCTAAATAGACAAATCTCGAATAAAAAACAATATGAACCAAAGGCAGGCATTTTTGAAAAGATTTAGGGTTAGATTTCGCGAGTGTTGAAACTGATCTTCTATTCTAAGGAGATAAGATCTCAAAATTTTTCATTGAAATTCTTCTATTGGCAACGTTTGTAACAAAAACTATAACGGATGAGGTTAAGTAAGACTACTTTAAAGCAACCCTCAATCCAAGCCATAATTTAGAGGCTTCTATGCAAATAACTACACGTTGTACAGTGTTTGATCATAGATTTGTGACTACTGTCATTACAAAAACATAAATTACGAGATCGTGGTTACTACAACAAATTTGAGATTATACAACCTTTATTTAACGACCGTTTTTTAAAAACCGTCGTAATAAAAAAAAAACGAGGTAAATTACGCCAGCAAAGACGAAAACTATCGTAGTATAGATGGTGTCTATCATGATGGTTTTTTAAAAACCATCACGGTAAGCTTAACATACCTAAAAAACTACCGTGGTAAGCTTATCATACCACGACGATTTTTTAAAAAACCGTCATGGTAGAAAAGGGGCACGCCTTGATGATTTTTTCTAAAAACCCACATGGTAGCTCACTTAAAACCCAAAAAGCATCGTGGTAACTCACTTAAAACCCCTTTTTCTATCTCGACAATCAGCCACAAATCAGAAACTCTCCTCTCAAATACAAATACAGACTCTTTCGAAACAGCTGCCGTCGTCCCGCTTCGCCTCCACACTTCTTAATCTCATTCCAAATTGTAAGTTTTTATTATAAATTGATAATTTGTTGTTGATTTTGTTGTTTAATTAATCCTAAATTAATAAATTGTTGTTGATTTTGTTGTTTAATCTATGATTTTTGTATTGTGGATCATGGGTATGATTTATTTGTTTTATGATGGTTATGAATGAATTGTTTTATGATGAGTGAATGTTTTTGTTTTATGCATGATTAGAATATATATGGTGGGTAATGTATAATTTGTAAATTTAATTTTAATTGAATATTTGTTATTTATTATTTTGATTTAGGACTTGCGAAATGGATGTGTGATTTTCGATTGTCTAAAAAATATGTGAATAGTGTGAAAGAGTTCTTAGATTTTGTCAAAAGTTATGTCAATGGTGATAAAATTTGATGTCCTTGTGTTCAATATGGAACCATAGATTGCATCTAATTCTAATTGTTAGAGGACACCAGTGTTTCTTATTCTTTTTTTTCTTGGTAACTATAGAAGTTTTTGAGGTAATATATATATATATATATATACACTAGTTAGAAAGTATGTGCTCCCGCAAGTGTATTAAGCATGTTAACAAAAAAAAATAAAAATAAAAAAACGTTTTGAAGGAAAAACATTTTAGGCAATGAAAAGTAAAAAAAAAAAAAATGTTTTGAAAAACAAGAAAAAAAATGTTTCGGCTATAAAATTAAAAAAATTCGTCTCTCAAGAAGAAACGATAAGACGTTTCAAGTTTTGAACATCCTAAGAACACAACGGGAAACTTATTCTCATTATATATATATATATATATATATATATATATATATATATTAAAGGTTTCTATTGAATTGTTCTGCTTCATCTTAGCTCTTAATTCAGACACCTATATATTCAGTACAATTTATTTTCTTTATCCCTCTTTTGGTTTATTTTGATTGGAATATTTTTTTTCTTTTTTGAAAAGTTAAGTTTTGCTTGCATGGATATCCCATCGCTCCGTTTAAGCGACTTGGGATATCTTGAAAACGACAAGTTATTTTATAGACGACTATACTATTATTTAATAAATAGAAAAGATAGAAAGAAAAAAAAAAACTATAAACAACATCAAATCCTGGAAACAATAAAAGAGACCGAGATATAATAAATTTATAAAACCACAATTTGCTATAGAAACGAAGCTACCAATGAAAAGACAATGTCTTGCAAAGGCCACTACATCTTATAAACATATGATGAAACAACAACATATCAACACGACTTAAGGTATACAAAACAACTTGCTCGCAAACAAATCTGAATTTAAACCTGACAATCTTCCAAACGGCAAAACGACATATACATATATATATATATATATATATATATATATAGTTATTGGCACTTGGAATTGGAAACATCCCATTATAAATGATATCATATTAAGACGACAATAAATCTTGAAAGAGATGACATTCCGACAAATGGCAACAAAACACGACATTTAATCCTGTAAAAGCCAAGAAAACGACAATATATCAAAATTCCAACACAAGAATAGCTTGATAAAACGACAACTTACCTAAAAAAGACAATAATGTAAAACGACGATATCTTGTCTAGTCGTTTCTATCAAACAACATATTGGAAAAGAAAATGTATTTTATTTTATAAATAAAACAATAATTTACTCACCAATAGCATCAGTAAAAGGAATTATCACATACGAACAGCGGGTAATAATCATATGCACACAACGACAAAAACAAATGAAAACTACAACAAATCAGTTAAAGACATCGTATCTAAAATGACGTAAAATCCAATAAACGACAAACCACAAGGCCTTTTCCTTCTATCGAAAGCTACAAGCGCCTTCTGAACGACAACTTACAAACAATAAAGGCTTTGTGAACGACAACTTACCTGACAAACGATAAGATTATTACTTAATAAAAACAATATTCGTCTGCCAAAAAAATTTAAAAAAATCCGCTAAAAATTGCGTCATTAATTTATTTTTAGTTAGCACTCGTAACATCATTAAACAATAATCTTTGATTAATATACTCATACTTATAAAACGAACAACTTTCCGTCCAAGCTGAAGTAGAAAGGAAGTAGGCATGGCTTTTGCTGAGGGCAATAATTGTACGCATTTTGCATGTCATGATCAATAATTGTTTCTTTAATATCAATAATTTATCTCTCTTGTCGCTTTTGTTATTTGTTTTTCCTTTTACTGGCTCTGTCGTGTTTGTTAGTTGTTGCCACTTTGGTGTTTCTACTTAGTTTAGGCTTAACGTGCACAACATGTCTTTTAATCACCCTTTACGGAGTTTCTCTTACAAGACTTTTATAGTTCTGCATATCTCAATAGTATATTATAATTCTGTTCAAAACATATTATACATGTATAATTCTACATATCTTAATACATAATGCTAATATTGTGTATCAAATACGCCCTTAGTAAGTAACCTCCATAAATCGGCATATCGTCTTAAATAATATATTGAAAGATAAAGCGATAGCTTATGGTAATCAAATTATACAGATCTCACTTTCTTGTATAGCTGACATAATTAGGATGCCGTTGTGTAAAGGTGAAGCAACGATAATGTTAATCGTTGGGATATAAGTGAAAGTTTGGAGTTTAGACCTTCTCCTAGGAGTCACTTTTTCTTTTTTCCAATGTGACCAAAGAGAAATCACACTTTCAAGCGTAAAAAAAATAAAATATAATAATAATAATAATAGTAATAATAATAATAAAGGCCTTTGAGTATACAGTAATTACTAGGATATCAAGTAAGTATGTTGGATTAATTCATTATCATGAAATCCAACGCTGGAATGACCAAATTTACACAGTCAAAAGAAAGAATGATATATATAATTGATATTAATAATGCAGTCAATTATAAACCCTTTTGTGAAGTAACGTGTGTGACTCAAAGGCACCAAAAAGCAAACAAAGCACCCCCCAGGGAAAGCAAAAAGAAGTAATTTTGCTTCTAAACAAAGGAAGAATATATAGACAGAAATACGAAATTTGGTGCGATCCTAGGTTTTTAAGGAAGATCACTTGGCCGGAAAAAAAGAATCCCATAAACATAAAAAGAGACAGACCGACAAGGAAACAAAGGGGAAAAAAAGAGATCAAAGCGTGTCTTAAATTGAAATAAAAGGAAAGAGACAATAAATTATTGAACCAATTATTTTTTTAGTTAAAACCGATTTGTCAAATACTCTAAAGACAGAAAGAAGGCTATCTCACTATCGTGCAGCTCAACATAAGAAGATAGTTACACTTTCAGTTAGGATTCCTCCCCAAGAAACAATTAAATGGACTCCCCATATCCCCACTGCTTTAAGCTAAAAGTTGAAGCGTCTATTTCCAACCACAAAAGGTTGTGTAGAGGCAATTATTAGAGATTCTGGAGGATTCATCATGGCTCTTCTAGCAAAGAAATTTTGTGACGTTTTAACTGTTCATGAAACTGAAGGTAAAGCTCTTTCTGTCAGTCTTGTGTGGGCTAAAGGTGTTGGTTTAAACCGTCATTCCTTGAAGTTCAATGCATGGACGATGATCTAAGTTTTAAAAAAACATTGTTCTTTGTGAAATGAGTTTGGAGCTTTTTTTGTCATATATATCCAGTTTATTATCTTTTTCTAGAGGACCTAAAGTGAAACACCTGTTATTTTAACAGGTATGATTTTTGATAAAATCATATGACTAAATATGTTACTTTAGTATTCTTATTAAGTCTCCGTAGTAAATATTTTAAATCTACCTATCATTTACTTCTACCAACCTTGTCCCGCTACATTAATGCTTAATTAAGTACTCTCAACTACTTGGAGATATAGAATTAATTCACCTCAACTACTAGGAGACATTGATATGTTTTCTTAACCACCTTTTTAATACTTCATTCATTTTCTTCTACAACTTACCCCATTTGCCCCCTCAATTATGATAACATTATTTGCTAAAAGTCTCCATGGGAGACATGATAATATTTTCATTTAATGCTTATTTAATTCTCTCCCGCTCCTCAATTATTTTGATGCCTATTTATTCAACCATTACCACTCTCTTCTCTAGTTTCTCATTCTCTCCTTTCCCACTTCAATTTTCAACTAAAGACACAAGACATAAAGCTCTCTTTGCAACCACGACAACTATAATTTTCAGCCACGTTTGAAGCCGTTTTGGAGTCAATACAAGCTTGATTTTTAACCCAAACTTTGGTGTTTTTCAAAAGAGTTTTGAGGTAGGTTTTCTTTAATTCAAACTTGGCTTTAGTATCTATCTTCTTCATATTTAATGCATGTTTTCCTCATTATTTGCAAGAAAGGCTAGAGATATAGTTTGATGATGATTTTGGTATAAAACTCATGAGAATATATTTATTATGATTATAGAATGCATGCTGCCTATTTTAGAATGGTTTTGGAATTTTAAATGAGAATAATATGCTTTGGGTTTAAGAAAAACTTAACATTCCATAAACTTTGTATTATCTTTATGGACAGTAGCTCTTTCTTGAAATTCTGGGATTAGATGAAAATGAATTTTGTAAATTGGCTTACATATTTTAAAAGTAGACATCCTAAGCTTCCCAATGAGCTATCATGAGCCTAAATTGGAGTTATATTTTATTTTCTATGAAATTTTCAATTCTCGGGTTGGAAACTAGTAAACCTACCAGTGGCAGTATACCACCCGTCTACCTTAAGTAAACCACCCAATAACCCATGTGCTAATTGTAGATAGTGAACCCAACTTTGTTCACCTTCTAATGCCTGATTGTCTTGCAACCTTTCCAATACCATCCTAAGTGATTTATGAATCTTATTAGAAACTAAAATATATAGATTTATACTTAATTCATTTATGGATGTGGTTATATGTTATGCTTTAGTTTTAATTATCCTTATGCACACCTTAGGATCAAGGGTGTGTGGAGCTTACGTTAATTAAATTCAGAGATTAAAAGATTGTTGAGAAGCTT
>CAMOHE010022348.1:0-16556 GCA_946598075.1 Artocarpus hirsutus
AGTAAGACATCATCCAGGGAGTTTAATTTTGATAGCTAAAAGAAACTAATAGTAGTCGAACCATGCAGTTTATACATACGCGATAATAGGGTTTACTTAAACTATATAGTTCAGTTTTCACTTAATCAGTAAAGCATAACGATAAATAGATACTAGAACTGTGTGGTTTCAAGTGTACCTTTTATAATACTTGACGGGCAGCTTGTCTCTCTATCTATCCTTTCCTTTTAGCTCTTGTTGCAGGTTCTTGTTCAGAGGTTCTGTGAGCCTCTTCTGCAGCTGCCACTTGTTTCGTGCAAACAATATATTTTCTGATGAAAAGAACAAAAGTGCATCAGAACTTTACGAACTAATTAGCAACCAAGCACATGTTGTCACAGATATTAAGCCGAGGTTACGAGTTAAATTTTGAACCTTTTCACGTTCCTCTTTCTCCATTCTCAGTTTTTCAGAATCCATTTTTCAATCTGAATCAGCTACTATGTCTTTTAGGTACAACTGTGAAAAAATAATGCACACACGCAATATGCAGCTAAGTATTGCAACCAACCTTTTCAAGAGCTTTTTCTAATGATCTAAGCACGGTGTCCCCTGTCCACAAAACATGGCCAAAAGGTATGCTTTACGAATCACAATAGCAAGCTCACTATTTAATGCGCAACCAAAACTAGCAAGTCTATACCCCTTTTGCTTCTTTTCCTCTTTTTTTTAGTCTTTTTTTATATTTTTTTCTTCTTTTTTTTACATTTTCTTTCTCCTGCTTCAAGAAGGACATTAGAGAAATTTCCTACAACAAAAGACGAAATGAAAATGTCAAAATGAAGTTGTAAATAGAACAGACGAACAGACATCAATACAGTGAGGATGAAATAAATCCAAATGAAAGAAGAAAATAAATATAAGGATTGGATGCACGTCGACACAAAAGTATAACAATTGGTTAAACTCATAATGCACTTTATAACAACTACCATGGTTGATATAATGTTTACCACGAAAATTATCCTACCAACCACTTTATCTCCCTTTATTGAAGTTGACAATTATAAGTACAAAGTTTATTTTTACAGATTGGAAAAAAAAATCGAGTGTAACATAAATAAATAAATAAAGTTGAGGAAAAGACATTAAATAGATTACACACAAACACAAACCTCTCAGATGATCACTAAGCGTCAGCATAAACTAAACCTACAAGGGAATTTTAAATCCCACATGAAAGATATCATAGCTTTGGAGCACAATCTCTTTGGAGCACCTAGTGAAAGGGGAACTTTGGCAGAGAGATTTAATTATCTAGTTCAAAATGTGCACAAGCAAAAATAAAAATAAAAAATTTTCATATTGGAACCAAAATATGGGGATAATGAAACGCATCCTGAGACAATGAAAATTGCAGTACTTTTGTTGTCAGTATGCAATGTTGATATAACTCCCTCTGTTGAAGTTAAAAATATTAAATGCAAAGTTTATTTTTTGAAGAAAAAAGCGAGGTTAAAATAAATAAATAAATATACAAAGTTGAGACTAAACAAAAAAGCAATCACACACACACATCTCAGATGATTTAATGTGAGCATAAACTAAACGTAAAATAAAATTTTTAATCAGACATGAAAGATATAAAACCTTAGAAGCACAATCCCTTTGAAGCAACTAGACAAAGAGGGTTTGGCAGAGAGATTTAACTTTGAGACGAACTACTTAATTCAAGATCTGCAGGAAAAAAAAAACCCCCCACTTTGGAACCAAAATTTGGGGAAAGAAAACGCACTGACACCATGAAAAATTGCAGCATCAAAAAAGTAACTCGCATGGATTTCAGACCTATTTTGACGAAAAGGAAACCATGGACTAACAAAAAACATAAAAATTAGGAAGAAAAACTGTTACCTGTACGATCAGAAGCGATCTCCGCCTTATCGGTGGCACAAATGCTTCCACTTTCTCCAATTTGGCTCGCCTCATCATCACCATTACTAGAAAACACCATTATCAACACCAATGCTTCCTTTTTTTTTTTTTTTTGTTTCTTTTTTCCCCAAACTCTGATTCGATCTAGAAGATGAAGTGAAAGAGAGAGAGAGAGAGAGAGAGAGAGAGAGAGAGAGAGAGAGTTACGCCAGAAACTTCAAAACACCACAATCTCACTAATACACCACAAACACAAACTAGGTTTTCTAAACGTAAAAATTACCGGCTTTCTGATCAGCACAAGAAGAAAAGCATAAAGGAAGCCGTTGCAATGGCTGACGAGAACCATCTAGAGAGAGAAGAAGAAGAAGAAGAAGAAGAAGAAGAAAAATGGATAGGAAGCAAGGGACTGCTCAGCGCGCCACGGCGCCAGCCTGTTTATAGTCGTTGGGCTCTGTGACTTGGAAACGCGCGGCAATCGGTATATCTAACGGTCAATTTGCCGAAGCATTTTAGGGAAACTTGCCTAGTAATTAAAATGGCCTTTGATTGGGATGTTAACGGAAATTCAGTCAAAATGGTCATTAATTGTCTCAATACAGATATTAATTGGCAAGCAAGTTTCCTTGCCTGGTAATTAAAATGGCCGTTAATTGTAGGTGTTAATGGGAGTTCAGTCAATACGCCGTTGGTTGGGTCAACAGAGGCATTAATGAGTGTACAGGTTTCCTTAAAAAATAAATAAATAAATAAAAGATTTGTTTTATGTAAATGTGCTTCCAGTCGCTAAGTTCGTTTGCTTCACAAGCCATAACTTTTTAATTGTTGTTTAGATTGGTATGAAAAATGCTTTTTTAATTTCAAAATAACTTTGAAATATGTTTGATTAAATAAGTTAAAACTTCTTATTTGTATAAAATATAATTTAAAGATATGGATGAATTTTTTAATTTGTTTTTCTTAAATATAATGTAACAAATATAAATAAGAAAGTTTTCATAATAACTAGAGAGATGGTTTTTGCCAAAAGTGTTTATAAAAATCAAAAGCATATTTTATGAGTCCATCTAAAAAAAAATTTTGGAATAAATAAACCAATAGCAAGTTTTAAGCCAATCGAAATAGGCTCTATGGTCTGCTTAGAATAATTTGTGTTTTTATTTTAAGTAGTAGAAAAAAAGAAGCATAAATTAGGGCTTGTAATTATTGTTTAAATAATGTATATAAAAATTTCTTTTGATTTCATAAGAGTTTGGAATTTATTCAGTTAAATAAGTCAAAAGCTTTTCCTAGTATTAAAAGTAGTGTAATTTAAATATATAGATAGAATTTTTAATTTGTTATTTTTAAATAAAAGAGCAAAAATATAAATAAAAAGCTTTTATATGCATTTTTTTCATAATCACTAATAACTAGCTTCTTGCAAAATGCTTATAAAAACTAAAAACAAGTTCCATATGTCCATACCAACATACGAGAAAAGCGGCTTGTAAAGTAAATAAGCCAAAAATAACTTTTTTTAAGTCAGCCAAATAGGCTATAACTCACTTCTTGCCATAAAGATTGTGGTGTAAGAGTTAAGATGTTTTTACTCTGTATTCTCGGTTGACCCTCTTGGCATTCGGACTTTAGCAAATAAGTGATACTAAGGCCAAAGGGCTAAGGAAAATAGTTTTCGGAATTGTCAATGTACCAAAGAGGTTAAGAACATGACATGCATCACCTGTTTTTTTTTATGAGCAAAAAAATAATAATCACTTGTCTTTCAAAAACTAGGATGAAAACAAAAATCTCATTTCCTTTGAGGAAAAGAAAAAAACGAAACAAAAATCTCCGGCCAAAAAAAAATATTCATGGATCATAAATAACTAATATTGTCTTTTCTTTTCTGAGAAAAAAAAATACATATATATATAGTCCACTTCTTCAATGATAATAAATTTTATTGTACCTTAATTGACTATGCTGTTAAGTATAGATGACGGTGTTATAGTTAGTCTAATTCCTTGGTTATTTGCTTGTTCAAATTATGTTAATTTAAACTTTTTTATTTTAACAAAAAAGTTTTTATTGTATTGTTTAAGTTATAATATAAACTAGTCTTTGGATGTGTAGTTAAGTGTAGACTTGAATAAGGAATAAAAGCTAATTTTAAGTTTTGTTGTATGTAAAAAGCAAAGTAGATGTTTTGATTTACGTCATTTAATGGTTTGAACCGGCCCAATAGAAAGAGCATGTAGACTTTAAATTGGACCATTTAAGTTATCCAACAATTCCATGTCATAAAGAGTATAAAGAATATGTTTAGAAATGCCGTTTCGACTTTGTGTAAATCTCTCACATGATAGAGTATAAAATAATAGCATATTATAATGTAAAATTCTCATGTGCTACAGTATTTTGGTTGTAACTTATTAGTTTTAACAACATTCTCAAGCATACTTGAACTATTCAAATGCCAATTTAACCCACGTTTGGTTCATTGGTTCGAATTATATTAATTTGTTTACCTTTAATATTTGAACAAAAAAATCTAAATTGTATGATTTAAACAATATTCCAAACGGACGTTTAGATGTATATCCAATCTGAATTTATTTTTAGATGAGTATTAATAACTTTAATTTGAATTATGAAAAATTATTTAATTAAAGAATAAACATGAAATATTTAAAAAGAAGTTATTTAATTTAAAATAAAGTGAAATAATTGTGTTAAGTTATAAATAGTATTGGCTCAAAATGTTGAAATGGAGGGATGTTTGAATTTTAAGTTGTGTAATTTATCATAGTTTGAACTGTCAAGTTAGTTCGAATTAAATGCTTTACCAAACACCAAATCAAACTGTGATGGTAGTTCAAATTAAGCCGAACTGGGCTAAACCATTGAAACAAACATGGCCTGAGTTGTAATCATCATTCGGACTAATCGGTCATTCGACGAGTTAGTTATAATTAAAGTTTTCAGTTTAAGAACTATAACAATCTTTTGCTTTTTACTGTAGTTATTGAAAGTTTTACACTGTACTTAATTAGCACCAATTTGCTCCAACCAATTCCAAACCCATAAGTTGAACGGTTTGAATTGATGAACTAAACGGGGCTAAGTTGTCTAGCTACCTTTGACCTTTTTTAATATGTAAGAAAGAGCAGACATTAATAGGCCGTTTGAAATAGTGATCCTAACCATTAGTTATAATTGCGAACAGTGTAAAACTTTTACATGTTACAGTAAAAAAGTTATAGTGTAAAGTTTTCACATGCTATAGTCTCAAATCAAAACTATGGATTCTAACCGTTCATCTAAAAAATTTAGCTTATATGTCTCATTTTTTCTATCCCCTTATCTGTCATTTTAACAATATTATATCACGTCAATTAAAATAGTTTAATTGACATATTAAACGGTGATATTTTAACTGATATGATATTTTTATTGATATGATATAATATTATTAAAAAAATATAAAAGAGTCATGAGTAAGGAGATAGAGAGGTGGGATCCGCTTCTAAACAACATGTAAGACTAAAGTTGAAGCACGAGATGTCTCTTCGACACCAACAAAACGTCAACAAACTTTTGGAAATCGCAGAAACGAGAGGGTGATAATTTACAAACAAGGAAGTCAACTTAATATCAAATGAGAGGATGCCTATGAAAAACAAATTACATGTCGTTTTTCTCCTCTTTTGTTTTTTTTTTTCCCTTGAATTTGTCAATTCTTCTTTCGGTAAAAATAAAATAAAATAAAATTAGGGACATAAAAAAATGTATTTTAATAATAACAAAGAGCATGTATTTTGCTAGTACACGACTGGACGTTTCCAAATTTTAAATATTTTTATTAAGATAATTTTTTCCTAAATTTTTATTAAAGTACCCTTCTATATCAAATCACATGCGATGTCATGTTATTTATTATGTTAAAAATTTAAAATAAATTGCTTTAATGGTTGCTGAACTTATTATAAAGTATCCATCCTATTTTTGTATTATTACACTTCTCTTAAACTATTATTAAGGTATTTATCTTCTTATAGTTTATATTTTAGGTTTATTCAAATATTATAATTGAGTCTTAGATTTTATCGAATTTATATATTCAAATTAAATTAAATATACAAATTTTTATCTTATTGCACTCAATAGTTTATTTTGACATTTAAAATGATCAAATTATTCTCAAATAAAATATAACAAAATTTAAACTTTTAAAAAATAAAAAAAAAACAAAAACTAAAATTCAAAAAAACACCAAGTTTTTTTAGAGTATTTTATACATTTTTAAAGTTGAAAACTATAGTATAATTTTTTTTTAAATTTATAAAGTTTTCTTATTTTTAATTTGAGGGTATTTTTGATAATTTTTATGTCAAAATTGAAGATTGAATGAAAAATATATATATTTATGTATTAAATTAATTTCGAAGATATAATTCTGCGAAATTTAAAATAAAAAGTATAGGTTGTAAGTTAACTTAAAATAGATAGTATTGGAAGGTAAATAACCCAAAAAAAAAAAAACAAAAAAAAAAAGGATTTTTGTGATGGCGCCACAACAACCAGTCGGGACTTGGCTTGATAGGGGCCACAATAGCGAAAGAAAAGCTTGCTCCCTCCGACTCCTTTCTCTGCTGCAGTTTTTTGGAGCAAGACATCGATTCAAGGGCAGATTCCCATGCCCATCAAAGCCGCGATTCAACCCAAAGCCAATGACACCAAAGAATATCTTAAATCCCAAACACAATCCAGAATTTTGTACCTTACAATTGAAACCCAGTTGTAATAAAATCAAGATGAAATTCCATATTTATCCCTTTAGATTTTCTGTAATAGAAATTGCAGTTACTTGGGACACAATTAATTAATTAAAAATTCAACTAGGACTCGATCATTGGGATTTTTGAGTCTTAACTCTTACTTGGATTTGCCCGAATTCTCTAAAAGAATTCTATTTAGTTATAGGTCTGTGTGAGCTTTGTGGAGGCCCGAAATTCACAGTTCTCACCAGGAATCGTTCAACAAGACTAAACCGAAAGCGACAGAGAAATGTTACCCAGAAAGTTGACAGATTTGAGGAGCTTCAGAAAGATGGCGAAAGAAGAAGAGAAGGATTCTCTGGAGAAAGCCATTAGCGAAACGGACGATTCGTCCTTTTTTGGCTTTGGCGATTTTCCGGAGATTCCCGACCCGGATACGACTCGGAATTGCCGTCCCCGAGTCCCGAGACTCCGCCCGAACCGGTGACAGAAGGTGGGCCCTCTCCGTGGAAGAGGAGACGAATGGGTAAGGGGACACCGGAGAGGACTGGACAGCCGTTGATTAAGTCCAATTCTGGAGTCGTCAACTACATTTCTAGTGTCAACGATCCCACTGAGCTTTGGGTGCCACCCCGGCCATTTCCTGTGGGTCCCTTTCGGGCATGTAGATCCTCCTTTGTCTTTATTAGCCTTTTTTTTTTTTGCTGAAAATTTGTTACTTTATTATATTGGTTTCTTTCCGAATCTGATCCACATCTTTTGTTTATGTATTTGTTTATTTATTTAGGAAAATCACATCTTTTGTGTGGGTTAGGGTTTGGGGAATTCTGATTTGGGTGATATGATTTTGAGGGAGTAATATTCACAAGACAGGATCTTGTTATATGGGCCCTCTTCAGTCTTCACCTAAGGGAATAAATTCTGAAACCATGTGATGTTTTAGAGCAATTCAGTAAATAAATCATTACGGGCAAGTTTCAACTAGAGAGAGAAAACGCACAACTATTTAAAACAATAGCATGCTTAGGAAGAAGTGTTATACGTATAAATGATATTTGTCTTTCGTACAATAATCCTTTCTTGACTTAGAATCATGTGATGATGAAATTATTATTACTATTATTATTATTATTCTTTTTGGTCAGTTAGAGGAAAGGTAGTTGAAATTATTATTATTAAACCCATGATGAGTAGAATTGCTTACTTTGTGTATTGTTTGTGTTTTCTTTTCTTTGGTTCCACGCAGAAAGCAAAGCCCGGTGACTTTTCAGGAGAATTGGGATATGATTGTCAAGATTACTGGCACTTGAACGAGTTAGTGAACAAAGATGGGCAATCCAAGCTGAAAATAAACTTCCACCTTGCATCGTTTGATCAACGGAGCAAAATTGCCAGCGGATGGACCGCCTGCACAGCTATCTCTGTAGTCAACGCACATTGGCTCCACAACAACCGAGACCTTACTCCGACAAGGTGCGAATTCAACAGGCTCATTGTCCGAGGCTCGCTCGTGTGGCAGACACTTTGCGAGCAAGAGAAATACATTAGGCTCTTCCCTGACAGACATTTTGACCTCGAAACCATCCTGGGGGCTAATATCAGGCCCCTGGCTGTCCGGCCTGAGAAATCGTTCGTTGGTTTCTTCAGCCCCGAGAAGTTCAAGGCCTTGAAGGAAGCCATGTCATTCGACCAGATATGGGATGAGATGAGCAAGAACACCAATAATGCAGGCTTTGAACTGAAGATATACATTGTGAGCTGGAACGGCCATTTCTTTGTGTTGAAGATGGACGAAGATGCTTACTACATCATTGATTCTTTGGGGTTAAGGCTTTATGATGGGTGCAAGAAGGCCTACATTCTCAAGTTTGACGATTCTAGTGTCATATATGGGAAGGATATAGAGGTTGAAGGCTCGGTGGAATTGTCAAAACCGATTTTCAATGGCAAAGAATGCTGCAGAGAGTTCATCAAAAGGTTTTTGGCTGCCCCAACTGTTGAGGAACTTGAAGAGGGTGACAAAGAAGGCATGGTGCCTCCTTTGATTCTTTACCAAAGGCTTCAGATTGAGTTCCGCTACACATACTTGACTCCAGCACTGTCGCCATCTTCTTCTGCGGATTCCTCCGCTCTCTCTCTCTCTGTTCTAGCGAAGAGTTTTCACAGGATTTAAGCTTTCTGAACTGACCTTGTATGCCAGGGAATTTTATTCTCTATCTGGAAGTATTTATCCATAGCTTTGACATTACAATGGCAGATATATAAGGGTATTGTATAAAAAGTGCTTTGAATGATTATCTGATTCCTGCTATTAACCTAAGAACTTATTCGGAGTAGTTGTACCTACAAAATATGAACTATGAAGTGACCGACTAGTTGTTTGCTTTTTATTAACTTTCACTCAATAACTGTTATCAGCTTTTTTTTTTTTTTAACTCTACTTGGAAAGGCACTACAGAAAGGATCAGCATTTGTTCCGACCCCACAAATGAATGATGGGAAAATAGCGCCTTTACAAACATAGGTCACCCCTCGTACAGTCTTTTAGCTTAAACAAAGGTCCCCATCCGTTCATTCATTAATCATTATTGCTTGGTAATTAGACAAGAAAGTGGGGTCCACGCCACTTCCTTGAGGTTTATAATATTGACCAAAGATAATAATGTAGTAACAAGGCAACTCTGTCCCCCACTCAATCAAACAAAAAGCCTCATCCGGTTTCCTCATTAATCATGTTTCTCCCCACTTCTATAATCCAACATCAGAATAGAGGGGTCCCTTTCCTTATCTGTAATGACATCAAACCATCAATTCTTCAAACGGCAAGTACATGTTAAGGTTTTGAATGAAGACACTCTCTTATCCTTTCATATGTATCAAAGCTCAGGTTATCCAACACACACACAAACCATTTCATCTAGCCTCTTTTAGGTCAAAACCTGAGAGCTTCTGGATAAATTGCTTTTTAAAGAACCAGTCTCGGTGGCTGACGCATCTAAACATTAAACAGATCAAAGCATGAATGAAACAATTTTTACCTAAAACAAAGGGTTCAACCAGCTTCTTGTGTGATTTGGTTCAATGTTAAAAACAGAAACCATAAAAGGAGGATTCTCCAAATAAAAAATAAAATAAAACAAAATTACCAATACACAATTCAGGCACAATTCTACACTGTTAGATTTTTTAAGTTATGTTTAAGTATCATACTTTTATTAATCTATATAACTCTGCTATGATTTATAACTGTGTTTTACTGGTAATATATATATATATATATATATATATATATATACATGTATGTATATATATATATATAAAATCAATCACGGAATTTTCCAAATATAAGTAGACAGAATGTACAGAAACAAAACACGCACGGCAGTTTCAGGGTAGGTATTAGGCAGCTAGGGATACCCAACAAACTCCAACAACTACTAACTAGTAGCACTCCGAAGCTACTTTAAAGCACCCTTTGTTACTTGTAGAGTTTCCATTACAATCTGACCACAACATAACAAAAAACTTAACTTGAAGCGTAAAAGAATATAAAACGGTAAAGTTTAATATACATCAGAAGTATCATGCTCGGAATAATCTCTTTTTAGTACATTGCTGATCAAAAGCCTCTGCAGTTAGCCCGTCCATTCAGCTAATCTAATTCACCTTGGTTCAATATTTACATCTCACGTCGCTACATAGCAACTGGCAACCCACGGGTGCATAACACATCCCCAGAGTACATCAAAATTGCCCCAAAAAAAAAAAACCCCTTGAGCACTACACATTAACCAAGCCATTATCAAGAGGTTGAAGAAAACTTACTGAAGCTCTAATGCAGCCTATAAGCCTGTGAGGGGGCTAAACGGAAGTTTGGCCTGCAAACAAAACTGCTGATCCTCCATCACAGGTTGATCAAAAACGGCCTTCCTCTTTCTCATTGTTGCCTCTATATTCTTGTATGACCCCAACGCTTCATATGCATTGCCTCTAGGGAACAAAGGGAATCCTTTATCTAACATTGGTAACTGATCACAAAACTTGCCTTCTTTTTCTTGAAAACCACCGTCTTTGACATCATGGGGTTGCTTGTTTTCAACACTTGGGACCGCGACAGAAAGAGGGCCTAACCGCAAAGACAGATCGCAGCCAATTTTGCATGTTTTCTCAGCTACTTCTCTCATACAAAGTTCTATGTTATTCTTAGAAGCATCTTCATGACAAGGGGGATTCAAGACGGCGCCATCTTTTGTGGGCTCTGAGACGTCAGAGTCCGGCTTGGGAGGCAAATTAACGCAACCTGGCTGGAGTTGTTCGAGCTGAGGGAAACTAGCATTGTACAAAGGGTATGTGGTAAACGAGTTAAATGATGCGTAATTACTCATAGCTAGGAGTTTTTCATAGTTTGGCAGAAAAACATTCTCGAACTTTATAGCAGTCGAAATGTTGTTTTGAGCTAAGTGGTTCGAGGGTCTCGCAAAACTCGAACCATTATAGGAACTCTCTACCATGGTTGGGGAAACCTCAGGAGTGGTAGGGCTGAGATAACATCTTGGATGACAATTTCTTTGGCTTCTTGAGGCTCTTCTTGGTGTACACCCCAAATTGAGAGCAGCTAATGTGATGTTTAAGTGAATCAAAGAGAAGAATGGCACACAGATTACTTAAACAGGAAACTATTACTACTACTTTTTAGACTATAGCTCAAGTTTGACCCCAAGGAAAACGTTGATGTTAAAGAAAACGGAAGAAGCCAATATATACCTTCAATACAAGGCTGAAGAAACTCGCCGGTTTCGCTGGTCTCATCGAGCCGAATGATCGTGTTAATGGCGTCATTAGTCCGATCCCAGAGTGTTTTAAGGTCCATGTACTCGGCCTATGCATGGAGCAAAAGTGCAAAAAATGAACTTTGAAGAAAAAGCAAACAATTGAACCTAAAACAAGATTCATAACACTGCAATGTTCATCTTCCAAAAAAAAAGGAGAAATCTTGAACCCTGAATCAGTTGGTTTTGATAAAGATTTACCACAGAGAGAGAGAGAGAGAGGAACTACAACCTCAGAATTGGCTTTAGAGTACATGATTTCTTCTGCTTTGAGCACAACAATAGGAAGCTTCTCTTGCCACTCCTTGTTCTGCTTAGTAGAAGAGCTGTGAACCTCGTTTGCAACCCTTTAGGAAACAGCCCCAGATTAGAGACAAACAAACACGCATATTATTTGACACAAAATCTACATATCTGAAAACCCCAAAAAGAGAAAAAGCAAAAAAGAAAAGGGGAAAAAAGAGAAAAACAAGAGTTTTATTTGGGTTGAGAAAGAACCTGAAAATTTCTTTGATAAGTGAACCTCTGATGGGTTGGTGCCTATCACTATGCCAAGCTCTTCTAACGCACTCATAAGGTCTTGGTCCTGGTCTAGGCATATCTCGTCGCTTTAAACTCTTCAAAACACTCAAAACAGAGACAAAAAAGAAATGATTTTTTAGATAACACCTTGGCAGGAAAACTTTGTGGAGATGTATTGCCTTCTTCAGCCTCAGCTTCTGCTGCTTTATTTGGTGTTGTTAATTAAAAACACTCTCCCTGTCTTACTCAACTGACCAGAATGCAATTCCACGATTGGTAAGTAGAGAGGGAAGAGAAATAAGAAAACAATAATAAATATAAGTAAAAAATAAATAAGAGGTGGGGACTTTGAATGTATTGTATATAGTGTATGCTTTTCTACTCTTTTTAGTTTTTTTCTTTTTTCTTTTACTGTCAGAACCTCAATTATTTCGAACGGGTTTAATTGATCAGTTTAGTGTGTCCCCCACTCATCCACATGCCTGCTTCCCCGAGCCCCAAGATTCTCTCTCTCTCTCTTCTTTCATTTTTCTCTCTTCTTCTTCTTCCTTTGTTTTTGTTTTCTTTAATTAATTTTGTTACATTGCTCTGACGCTCTCTCTCTCTCCTGCCTTTCTCTCTCTTTATCCTGACCATTCGTGTAGTGGTGAGAGGGGAAAAGAGACTCAAGGAAATGGTCACTGTCGGTAGTCCCTGAGCAAACAACAACCTCTCACTGTTAGCAAACAGAACATCTTTTGTCCATGTGTCACTTTACCCACATCCTTTTGCGTTGCACATCACCGTGTTTTTCAGATGATAAAATAAAATTTGGCTTCGCCTCTCTCCATTCATGAAATGGGATTTTCATCTCGACTTCACTTTTTCATCGTGTCTATGTATCCGATATTTGTATAAGATGTAGAAGAGTTGAAGTTGAAATATAAGGTATAAAAATTTTATATTATAATAATTTTTTACTTTACACCGTAATCGTTAATATTTTACAATATTTAACGGTTTTAACTAAAATGTTAAATAGAGACAGTGTTTGAAAGAAGGTTTAAATCTATGTTTTATGTTGTAGTAAATTTTTGTTTTATATTATTGTATTAAAAGCTTCCTATTGTTTGTTGTTGAAATTATGTGGTTGAAAATTTTAAACTACAATCTTAATTATGTATTTAAGAAATATGTTTAGAACAAATAGTTAAAATCAATTTTGACTAAAAAATATTTTAATATGTGAAAATTGCTTTATATTGTAACAACTTTTTATATTTTTTTGTTGTGTCATGTAAGATTTTCTCACTGTTTATTATCAGGAACCCAGCCATACACCCTATAAATACGCTTTTAATGAACAAACGTGATGTATGTGTGTGTATGTATGTATGTAAAGGTTTATATTCCTTTTGAGAAAGAGACGCGAAATACAAAAACAGCTCCCTCCCTGTATGCTTACAAACAGGCGACCCGGAATGTTAATTAGAAGCCCCATACCATAATTCAATCAAGTTGGACCAAATTCATACGATTCATTTAGTTATATATATATATATATATATGTGTATAATATACATATATTACATTGATCATGATCAGAGAAAAAGAATAATTTAAACTATTAATTTAATTTATAAATATAATATAAAAAAATTTTATATTATAACATATGAAGTATTATATTATTTACGGTTTAAATTATTTGTTTAAATTATTCTTTCAAGATGAATACTTTATTAGTCGGAAGATGGGAGGGGTTTAAAGCATATTCTTTGTTCTCTCATCTTCAATTTTGACGAGTAATAGTTTAATTATGACAACCAACCGATTAAAGAAGTTTTGTCCTGTTGTCTGACAATTTCAATCTAGACCCCATGTTAAACCAAATCTTTTGTTTTTGTTTTTTTTTTTTATTTTTCTAGAAAACTCCACCAATGTATTTTTCTTAACTAGAAATAGGGGTAGAAGGAAATTAATAATGGAAACGTATATTGCGAGACTTTTCATGTGAAAACAAAAACACTCGTGCGAAGCCATGTATATATCATTTAGAAATGTCGTTGAAACTAATTTAACTTCCGTGTGCTTTGAAAAATTTGTCCTTGACCTTGAATTTCCTATCAAGCATTTATAATGAATAAATTTGCTGCTGAAATAAGGGATAAAATCACTTTTTTAACGTCATGCACACGATTAGCAAAAACTTAAAAGGGGTTGTTTAGCTGTGGTGGGAATCACTCAGTTCTTACCATAAATTTAGTTACGAACAGTAAAAAGTTTTCACATATTACAGTAACAATAAAAAAAATTACTACAGTGTAAACTCTCACATATTAAAGTAAAAGTGGTTCTCACCACCCTTCCAAACACTCACTAAACAACACGACATGAAAATAGATATCATGTTGGTACAGACTTCTTAGCAGTGTTTTTTTTTTTTTCGTAAATTTATTGTGACGCATCAAATAGAATTATTTTTTTAAATAGTAGAATTGACAGAAATTATGGACATGCAGAAAATAAATCTTTTTTAAGTATTGTTTTAAAAGAATACCTCAAATTTTTCTAAATAACATCACTGTTTGTTTAAGAAAAAGATCAGACAATAATTTACTGTTTGATCTGGTGAACAACCACTGAATCTGATTGACTATTATAAAAAGTATTTAATTAATATATTTGCCTATCAATTATTATTCACTAGCCATTGGTCTTTTTTTCAAAAGAAGAAAAAAAGTTCTGACAATTTTAAAACAATTAGCCAAAATTGATGGAATATAACTAGCATTCACCGTGATTTAAATTTACCACAGCATAACAAACAATTCTCAGGGAGTTGTAATATTCAAAAATTCCTTTAGAGGGCACATATTTTGTAGTGGATATTATTTATACATATGATCAAATTTGCACTCTTTTAAATTTAAGTACCAACCCACCCTTATCAATATTGTTTGATCTGATAGCTGTTGGCATGAATGGTGATGAATTTGAACCCCACGATTTTAACAATGTTAATTAATCCAACGTTTCAAGAGGCACATACAAGTTATAAATACCATACACCACTAACATCACCAATGGCATAAGCACCCTACTATATGCATATGTATTAATCATCGAGTGCTAGATGGCAGCAGTTGGTATGTGGTGTGGTCCATTTAGGGATTTGGGTGTCACGTTTCTCTTGATGTCCTTAGTCTACAAAAAATTAGGGATAGTATTATAATAGTTTTTTATTGGAGAGAAACGTAGTTATATACTTCAATTATTGAACAAAGATACTGTTTGGTTTTTGTTTTTGAAAATGCTTTTCTCATTTTCAAAAACACAAAAAATGAAAATAGTTTCAAAACGTTGTTTGGTTAGCAATTCTTAAAAAATGAAAATGAAAACATTTTTCTAAAAAATGTCACTTTTTCTGTAGATTTAGAAAAAAAAAAAAAAAAACTTGTTTTCAATTTTTTTCTTCCTCTTTTTCTGCACAGCCGACTTCCCAACGGTTCTTTCTCTGGCAAACCCAAGCCGCCACAGGTGCGTCCTTAGATTGACCCTCACCAACGCGAATCGAAGCTACCACCATCAACGCGAATCGAAGCTGCTGACTACCGTGAAACCATCGCAAACCAAAGCCCATCGCCTTATGACCTAAGGAGGCCACCTTGCTATCTCTCCTCACACCCCTCAACAAATCGCTATTCGCTCGCCCATGCTGGAGTAGCGAAGGAGGCGCATTCTAAGTTGTAAAGGAGCCATCGACATCACTAGTGACTCGGAGGGCCGTCGAGATTTGCTGGAGCGTCGACGAGGGTGGGGGCTGGGTCGTCAAGGGGACCAAGCTGTCAAATTATCATCTAGGGTTGAGGAGGGCTAGGTTGTTGAGTTGCTGTATAGGGTAGGGGCTGGGTCGTTGCCAGTGGGTGCTAGGCTATTGCTAGTGGGGGCTGAGCAAGGGAATGGGGGTAAAAAATTATTTAACACCATTAAAATATTGTTCAAAATAATTTCTACAAAATACTAAAAAATTACAACCAAACACAATTTTAAAAATAGTCCTAACACATTTCTTAGGGGGCGTTTGGTATGCAGTAATCTTGAGGTAAGAATGAGAATCTTACAGATTCATATGTTTGGTATGCAGTAATTTGAGTTTTGAATTCCTAGAAAACTTATTCCCATAGGATTCAGAACCTCATTTTGAGATAATCTGAAGCCCACCAAACACGGTGATATTCATATTCCTGAGAATCTCAAAACAATGAAAATCTCACCTCTTTTTTTTTCATGATGATGATGATAATAATTATATTATTATTATAATATTATTATAAATTAATATTTCTATGCAATATAAATATAAAAATTATATCAATATAAAATAATAATTTGATAATAATGATAATAATAACATTAACAACAACAATAATATATAATATATTACATATACAATATCTAAATATAATATATATTATTATTAATTAATATTAGAATATAATATATATAAATACTATAATAATAAAATAAAATAATTTTGTACTATTATTAT
>CAMOHE010022348.1:25811-65241 GCA_946598075.1 Artocarpus hirsutus
CACCCCCCCCCCCCCCCCCCCCCCCCCCACAAACCAAAAAAAAGAAGAAGAAGAAAAGAATAAAAATAAAACAATCACATGAATAAATAAAAATAACAATAACAATAAAATGAAAGAAAATAAAGAAGCACCAGGCTTTAGGCATACGACAACTAAATTGCATCTTAAAGAAAAACAACAAGGGCAATCGTTCTCTCTCAAGAACTAGACAGCTCAAGATTTTTTACACTTCATGTCGATATTAATTTATCGTTAATGTTGTTCGTTGTTGCTGAAATTGTAAAAATAATGGTGATGATTATATTGGAATTTTTTTTTTTCAATAATGTGTATTGGTTTGTTTTGTTTTGTTTTGTTTTGCTCTTTCTTTTTTTTTTAAGTTAGTTTTATTATTATAGGTTTAATGTGCATGTAAGCGCATTGTTGAGAACGTAGGTTACCATTTAGCTCTTATATGAAGGTGTCAATTGGACTGGGCCGTCTAGCCCGTTATAGTATAAGGCCAGGTACTTTTGATGTGGTGGAATTTTTAGAACGCTTTAAATTTTTAGGATTCCATGGGCCCACAAGAACGAGCATTTGGTAGGCACAAGTTTTAAATCGTTCAAAACGGTGAGAATCATTTGAAACGAGCTAAATTGTAAGTTTTGAGAAGTTGACCTCTTATGTTCTAACTGTTTTGAACCATTTTCTACAATAAAAGCTCCTTCTATTCTCATTTTCTTTCATAAACTAGAGTTTTTCAAATGCTAATTCTTTGATGTGATGTTTTATTCTTGTTTTAAACCTTTACATTCCAAACATCAATTCAAAACTATCATTTAAATCGCATGGTTCAAAACTGCACCATTCTAAACTTGCATACTAAACAAACCCTACTTTTTTGAAAACTCTCTTAAGCAAATCACTTTCAGCACATTAGAAACCAAACCTACCTTCAAAACCCTAACTTCTTTTCATCTCCTTTCTTTCCTCTCCTCCCTTCTGATGTAACGATACGAAAACTCCACTCATGTCACCTAGAAATCTCTCTTCATAAGCACCTATAACCTAGTATGAACAGCATATCATGATGCCCCATAGCCCGTGGATCTCGCCATTTAAGTAGCCATGGAGATCGTTAGGGGACGACGGTAGTTCCAATGGCTAAAGAAAAGGAATAATCATAGTTAAGACGACTAGCGCGAGGAATCATGTTTGGGTAGCATAAAGAGAAAAAGGGATGAAAAGAGATAGAGAGAACCCAAAACAAGAAAGGGAGATAGATATGGAAGGGAAGGAAAAAGATCAAATGCATAGGAAGAGATAGGCAAAGGAAGAAGGAGATATGCTGACTTTTAGGGGGCATTGTAGTCTTTTCATATCAATCTAAGGTTATATGCTCATAACACCATTTTTTAGTGTCTGCCAATTAAATTGGTCCTTCGGTAATTAAAATCCAAGATTTAGGCAAGGTTGAGGACCAAATGCTCACTTTCGTGATTGATTGGGGAATGTTGGAACAATTTACCCATACATTTATTGTAATTATGTGATCAAATTGATGGCAAAATAGACGTTACACTAGCTAGAAGTGGCACATTTTAGAGAGATTGAAAAAAAGTGATTGAAGGGTATATCCTCTCTCAAAAAATAACATCAAGCCTAATTTTCTCCTTTTGATAGGCAAGGGTTGGGCTTAGACCAGGCCTATAAGGCAGATCCAACCTTGGCCCAAGCTCGCAATGTGCCAGGCCCAACCCTAGTATGCCAAGACCCTTCAGACCTTGACCCTTAAGGTGTCTAAAAAAAATATACTTATTTGCCTTCTTCAAGGTTTGACATGTAAGAGTACGAACACTTATTTGTGTAACTGTTGAATTTTAACCATATTTATTGTGTTTATACATCTATTACAAGTTAAAATATAACACATTGAAAAAAAAAAAGAATTTCTGATTTCTAATACTCCATAAACATATTTAAAAGTGTTTTTTTTAACAAACCTAGACGTCAAAGCCACCAATTGTTTTTTTTTTAAAAGCTTATTTAATATTGAAAAAAATAGTGTCCATGAAAAAGAGAAAATAAAATAAAGGAATATTATATTTTTCAAGAAGTCTATGGGAATTATTTATCAAAAAGGAAAAAAATCATTTTCATCCATTTGAGGTTAAATCTTCACTACTCATAAAACTATGGGGACGTTTGGTATGCAGTAATCTTGAGGTGGGAATGAGAATCTTATAGATTCCTATGTTTGGTATGCAGTAATTTGAGTTTTGAATTCTTAGGAAACTCATTCCCATGGGATTCATATTACCTCATTTTGAGGTAATCTGAAGCCCACCCAACAAGGTGATATTCATATTCCTGGGAATCTCAAAACTATGAAAATCTCACCTCTTTTTTTTTCATGATGATGATGATAATAATTATATTATTATTAAATTATTATTATTATAATATTATTATAAATTAATATTTCTATGCAATATAAATATAAAAATTATATCAATATAAAATAATAATTTGATAATAATGATAATAATAATATTAACAACAACAATAATATATAATATATTACATATACAATATCTAAATATAATATATATTATTATTAATTAATATTAGAATATAATATATATAAATACTACAATAATAAAATAAAATAATTTTGTACTATTATTATAAATTAATATTAATATATGATATAAATATAAATATTATATCAATATAAAATTATAATTTAATAATAAGAAAATAATAACATTAATAATAAAAACATAATAATATAACATCAATATGAATAGTATAATATTAATATTAATATTCATAGTAATATCAATATTAAATTATATAAATACCAGTATAATAATCATAAATATAAAATATAGCTAAATATGTTTAATATTTTCTATAACAATATTTTTATTTAGTGTTAATATTAATATAAATACTAATATATTATTAAGAATTATATTTTTATTATTATTTATATTCATATCAATGTAATATATATCATATATAACATTTAATATTAATATATTGTTAAATAATAATTCTATGATTATTATAAATTAATATTTTTAGATAATATAAAGAAAGTATTCTGTTAATATAAAATAATAATTATTTTATAATAATGATAATAATAACATTAAATATTCATAGTAATATTAATGTTAAATTATATATAATATTGTTTTATTATTTATATTTATATTAATATTATTATTATTATTTAATATTAGTACTAATATATTATATTGATAATACTATAAATTATTTTGTCAATTATACAAGACTCCTATATACAACCAAACACAGTAATGAATTATTCATAGAAATCTAATAGAAGATTCTTATGTGCAACCAAACGTGATAATCTTGGTTTTTGGGAATCATATTCCCTATCATCATTTTCCCGAGAATATGATTCCTACTGATTACTGCATACCAAACGCCCCCTATAAGTCATCCCATTGTTTTATTAACAGTGGAGTTATAATTTTATGAGGTCAAATAACATTGCTAAAAAAAAAAAGTTTATACGGCCAATGTGCATGGGCCATATTCTCGTGGGAATCTATTTGAAGTGGGGTCTCAGTATTTTACATTTCTTTTTTCTTTAGTCTGTCTTTAATTTTATTAAAAGAGCACATAAACCTTTACTATTCTTTGTATCGTCCTCCAAAACACAACGTTTCAGTACTTTGTTTTTTTTTTTTTTGCCATTTTCTTTCCTTTTTATTTATATTTTGTACCAATTTACCCATACATTTTATTGTCGTTATGTGATCTACTTGGTGGCAAAACAGACATTACACCAGCTAGAAGTGGCACATTTCAGAGGTATTAGAAAAAAGTAAATGAAGGCTATAGCCTCTCTCAAGACATAACACCCAGCCTAATTTTCTCCTCTTGATGGGCAAGGGTTAGGCTTAATCCCAAGTTCGTAGGGCTGGTCCAACTCTAGCCCAAGCCCCAATGTGCTAGGCTTCACCCCCAACATGACATGGCCATTTAGACCTTAACCCTTAAGGTGTCTATAATAAATACACCTATTTGCCTTCTTCAAGGTTCGACATATAAGAGTATATAATTCTGTAATGATTTATTTTCGACTATATTTATTATGTTTGTATACGTATTACAAAATGTAAACTTGCAAAATCGCACATTGGGAAAAAAGAATTTCTCATTTCTAAAACTCCATATAATATTTAGAAGTGTTCTTTTACACTTTATAGTGTCATAATTCTATAATTACTAATTTATTGAACATTATAAAAAAATGAAATTTTAATTTTTAAAATAAAAAAAATTATAAGGTCAAGGTCGCTCCTACTTAATACTTAAAAAATCTAGACCTAGGCCTGCCGTGGCCCTGGCCATTATTGGCCGAGGTCAAAAAGGCCAAGCTGGCTCACATGACCCCATTCACACATCTACTCTCATAACTATGAAGTAAAATCTTCACCATAATATTCTTATTATTTACGTTAATTTTGTAGTTATTGCATTTTGATTATTGTTTGTTTTGTTTGTAACGTAGAGTCCTCTTTATAAATAATTATAATTTAAAATGTAGTCCATATTTGCCCTCTGGCCTATGCAAATCTTCTGTATGTACTTTGTTTTTGGCACTTGAGAACATATTTTTTTTGTAGAGATTCTCTTATATATGCCATGGTTATTTGTTGACCTACACATATCACAATTTACAAGATCTCTCTCTTCTTTCTTTCCTTTTGCTTCCAAAAGAATTTGAACTTGATCGAATTCTTCTATAATAAAGAAGCTGCTACGGTACACAACCTCATCTAGTATAAAGCAAAGTGCATGCGTATTACAATCTTTCTCGCATCAACACAAGTAAGAAAGTCAAACAAGAAGACATCTCTCATTGTTCTCATCAAAGTATTTTTGAAAAGGAAAAAAGAAAAGTTATCTAGTATGTATAAAGTTCAAGAATCAGGCAGGGTGCTTCAAACTTCTGCATAAGAGAAAAAAGACATCATAGTTTCTCTAACTATGTTCCCAATGATCCATTTCCCTTACCTCCGTCTTGTTTCTGCTCTTTTCTTCTTATATCTGCTTGTCATGTTTCTGAGAAGATCCAAAGCAAGAGATCAAATTTCTATGTCGCCCCGAAGACCATGGAAGCATCCAATTATAGGAAACTTGCATCAGTTGGCTGGCTTCCTACCACATCATTCCTTGAGAGACTTGGGAAAGGAATATGGACCCATAATGCAGCTCGAGCTGGGCGAGATCTTGGCCATAGTGATCTCATCACCAGAAGCAGCTAGAGAGGTATTACAAACGCATGAGCTTGTTTTTGCACAGAGACCAAAATTTAAAGCAGTTGAGTTATTTTCACGTGACCATCCGGGTATTATCTTTTCTCCCTTTGGAGAATACAGGAGACAGATGAGGAAAATTTGTGTCGTCGAGCTCCTAAGTGCTATGTGTGTCCAGTCTTTCAGGTCGGTAAGAGAAGAAGAAACATGGAACCTCATCGAGTCTATATATTCTTCCCATGGCCTTCCCATCAACATCAGTAAGATGCTCGTTTCCTGGACAAATTCTGTGACTTCGAGGGCTGCGTTTGGTAAAAAGTGCAGAGGTCAAGACAAATTGTTGTCCTTACTTGAGGAGTTAGTACTTAATTCACGTTTTAAGGTGGCTGATTTGTTCCCTTCTTCAAAGTTTCTTACCACTCTAACTGGAATGAAGCCTGCAACGCAGAGAATACAAAAAAAAAAACTTGACATGATTCTTGATGGCATTATCAGCGATCATAAAATGAAGATTTCAATGAACAGTATGGAAAATGAAGCCGATGAGGAAAATCTAGTTAATGTGCTGCTCAAACTCGAAGAATCAAGTGAGCTTAATGAAATTACATCCCATCACATAAAAGTTATAATTTTGGTATGATCTTCAGACTTCTTTATTCTTATTTTATCCTTTTTAACTTTTTTTTTTTTAACAGACCAGTTGTTTTTCTTCCTTTTTTTTTTTTCAGGAAATTAAAATGAGATTACTATTCTAGGTGTAACTAAATATTAATTCAAATGTTTCCTAGGCACTGAAACTTCCCCAACTACCTTAGAATGGGCAATGGCAGAACCAGTAAGAAACCCGAGAGTAATGGCGAAGGCACAAGCCGAGATATGACAATTGATAGGAGGAAAGAGGAAAGTTGAAGAAGCCGACAATCAGAAATTGGAATACCTGAAATTGGTTGTCAAAGAAACACTTCAATTACACCCTCCAGCTCCCTTGATCCCCAGAGTCTCAAGAGAAAGCTGCAAAATTTTTGGATATGAGATACCGTATAGAGCAAAATTAATAATCAATGTTTAGGCATTAGGGAGAGACCAAGCAGTTGGGAGTAAAGCAGCTTGTTTTCAGCCAGAAAGTTTCATTGGTTCTTCCATTGAATTCAAAGGTACAAACTTTGAATTTATTCCATTTGGTGTTTGTCCCGTCATTTAATTTTCTTCCAAAAATATTGAACTAGCACTTGCACAATTGTTGTACCGCTTTGACTGGAAACTTCCTGATGGTGCTACACCAGAAGAACTTGACATGACTGAGATTTTCGGTGGATTCAGTAGGAGGAAGAAAAATCTGCGCCTAATTGCCAACCCGTCTGCCCCACTTATATAGATGAGATGTGTCGAAATTAGCTACAATGTAAGACATGACAACAGAATCACATCGAGTTCATTCAAAAAACTGCTGGGACATTGTCTAAGTTCAAGTGAAAATAGCAAGAAATCTGAGTATGATAAATTTTGTTTGCAAGCATCAAACACAGACCAGAGCGGAATTGATGCCTTTCCGAACCAGCAGCAGAATTATCACAAACAGTTTACCTGAGTTATTGCAATTGAATTATTAAGAAAAACAATCATGTTTTTGTGAGTTCATCCGTCCAACAAAAGTAGAAGGGTCTCATGGGAAAACGGGAATTTATTGAAACAACTGAAGTGCCTTTTAAACCAATAACATGAATCAAGCAAACCCTACCAATTGAAAATGAAGCTTGACATGGTTTTTCAGAAATCCCTACTAAAAAGTAAGATAAAGTTGGACTCTGCATGCAAATTTGTTATTTACTTCAGAAAATACAATTAAAAGAGTTATAGCCTATAACGAAATATGTACCTGTCACATACTCCTCAAAACTAGACCTAACTTGATACATGGAAAGAAAGGGAGTTGAATGTTATAAGTCATCTACAAATTCTTTGTTTGCATTCTCAAGTCCAGAGCGAATAATCTTATCTCTGTCGAAATCTTCAGGCATGAGGCGCCTTGCTTCCATCTCTGAGCATAACAACGTTACCCAATTTTCTTTCCCGACCCAGCATAGTCCTGCACAGAGCTTATACAAGATATCCAAATCAGGAACCACTGATCTCTGAAACATTTCCCTCAGGACTTGGGTTCCTCCTTCGAAATCCTCGTTCTTGCAGAAAGTTCTTATCAACATCTGGAAAGTATCTTTATTAGGATTGCAGCCGCTCCTTACCATGCTTTTATACAGTTGAAAGGCACGGTCGGAGTTTTTCCTCACACATTGCCCACTAATGAGGGCAGAAAAGGTAGATGCATTTGGAACTAACTTCTTCTTATCAAGCTCTTTAACCAGATACGCAGCGTTCCTTGTCTTTCCCTCCTTGCACAGACCCAAAATTAACGAATTATAAGTCAGGATATCAGCCTTCACTCGGTTCCTTGACATATCCTCATAAAGCCTACTGCCCATCTCCGAATTACCCTCTTGGCTGTACCCATTTATCAAAGTATTGTAGGTTACAGTGTTTGGATCCAACTTTATTGCCTTCATTTCACCGAAAAGCTTATTTGCTTCGTGCAATTTCCCTTCTTTGCAGAACCCATTGATAATGGTGTTATAAGTTACCACATTTGGCAGCACCCCATTCTTCCCCATCAAAATTTTAAGGTTCATAGCCATACTCAAAAGGCCTTTATTACAATATCCCGATATCAACGTATTATATGACACAACACTAGGGCTGAAACCCATGTTCTCCATCTCACGAAAAACCTCAGCAGCCTTATCTAATTTTCCCAGTTTACAATAAGCACAAATCACCATGTTAAGAGTAAAAATATTCGGTGAAATTCGATAATGCCGCATTTCTCTGTAGAAGGCCAAAGCAATATCAACTCTATGGAAGTCAAGCAAAGAGCTAATATAGGCATTGCAGGACTCAACCGTTGGCAGAAACCCGTAATCTTTCATTCTGCAGAAAGTGTCTGTGGCATTCCTGAATTTTCTCATGTGAGCAAAACACTTGAAAAGGGAGTCAAAAACAAGTGGAGTAGAATTACACAACCGGTAAGAAAACAAAATTGCTTCAAACAAGTCAGAGGGCAAATTTATCGAATCCGATGCTAGAACGGTCCTGAAAATTGATTCTGCAGATTTGAACTTCCTGTTTCTTGTGAGAATATGGAGGATAATCGATTTTGTTTCAAGGGTATGTACACTAGGATTTCGATTACTAACCCAGTTAAAAAACTCAAGGGAAAGAACATGGTCCTTCTGGATTTTTAACAGTACATGTTTCACTCTAAACGTTGACAACCCACTGGATAAAGAGTCAAGCTTAGTCCAGTCGGAGTGAATCAGATGACTATGAACAACATTAACGTAATCAAAGTCTTGTCCTTTGGGTTCAGGAATTGTTCTGTGGGGTATTGGAATCGGATTCCAATTCCTTTCTCCCAAAATCCCACACTTTTTCGAAAACCAACGAGACATAATGGTATTACTCATGAGTTCGTAATCGGATTATTTGTTTTATATCCAAACTTTTCGCAATTAAAAGCAAACCAGATCTTGCTAAACAAACAGAAATAAAGAAAAATGTACACGAAAAAGGGGCGTGAAGAATTGAAGACCCGCTGACCTGACGGCCCTTGCACAGGATACCCGGTGGGTTATTTCAACAAACAAATTACGATCAGAATTTTCTCTTTTCATTTATCTCGATGATTCCTCTTTGTTTGTGCCAATCTGGTAAATCCCTGTCTCTCTCTTTTTAACGAAGAAATTCGCTAGAAAGCAAATTAAAGATGTTTGCTCCAGCGAAAGCAAATTTCGGGGTGAGCTTCCATTCGCTAAATTTTCAAGGAGCGATAACCAGTTAGTGAACGTGGAGTGAATCTTTGTAACGGAAGGAAAAACGCTCAAGGCACGGTGCTCAACACCCCTTTAAGGGTTAATAAGACGTGTAACTTTTTATTATTATTATTATTTGTAGAATTAAAATATATGAAATATTTTTTATATATCTTAACACACATGTATAAAGATATTAAAGATCATTATAATAATATTGTTAGTTTAATTTATTTTTTAAAAATAACTATAATATACGTATTTAAAATTTTAAACAGATTATGATATCATTATATTTAAAAAAATCCTTGAAATTAAAGTATTTGTTACTTAAATTCAAATTGGTATCTAAAATAACTATTTTAAAATTTCCAATTAAATTTTTTTATCGATAAATTGAAATTAAGGTATTGTAATTAAATTAATAATATAGTTTTACTAACAAATTGAAATTAGGGCGTTATGATTAAATTAATGACACGGTATTATTAAGTCTTTTTGTATGTCTTACTGATTATGTAATTGATATATCATTAAGTTAATGATACGAACTGATAATGATACGTAATGGCATTCATTTCTTAAGACTCGAGTGAATGATATTTCTTGTTTTTTTGTTATATGTAATTAAATTAATGATATAGTATTTGTTAAGTCTTTTTGTGTATCTTATAGGTTATATAATTATTATATCATTAAGTTAATGATACATAATGATAATGATACTTAATAACATTTATTTTTTTTTAATGACTTCAAGTGATAATGATAATGCATCAATGTAACTATTCGAAAATAAGAAAATTGTTATAACAATTTAAATACATGATAATATTTAGTTACAGGGTATTTTAGAGTTCTAAATATATGAAATTTTTTAAAAATGGACATATAAGTGATGCTTGCATAACGAAGACACATATTAATTCACTCCTTAAAAAATAGACAGATTATATAATTTTTACCTCTTGCTAATACAAGATGGACCTTATTTGTGAGCCTAATGTTATAACACTTATCTTCTATTAATGAATAATGCTTAATATCAATAGTGTCTTATAGCAATGCTCATAATAAAATATCAATATCCATCAAAATATGGGTACATAGATAATATTTTAAAACTATATATAATATTTTAAAACTGTATTTTTTATTTTTGAAATTTGATTTCAATTTATTAATTTTTCTTTTTTATGTTCATCATTAATTTTATAAAAATAAAAAAGAAAGAGATTCATACAAATATTGAATAGAAATAAAAAGATAAAGAAAGCACAAATGGATAGCGGGAATCGAACCCATATCGTTAGCTTGGAAGGCTAGGGGTTATAGTTGACGTTGATTCATCATTTTTAACATCTCTAATTCAAAATTGAATGTGAAACTTTGGTTTCATTCGGCTCCTCTATGGAAGATGGATAAATTTCTAGATGTAAGATATCAACGGAATTAAAAAAATTCGGCCCATAACATCTATGTCAGCTTTTCTATCTGAATGTATTCAAAATGACCTTCTTTTAATATCTAATTTAAATAAAAACCCTCAACCGAAATGCTAAGTACGTGATACATATAAATGGTAAAAAGTGATAAGATATAAATTCCTTAATGCTACACTACAATATTTCTTACTTCATTCCAACCATCATAGGTGGTTTGAATGTTTTATTTATTTTTTAACTACTAACCAAACAAAAAATAGCATATTTCTTCAACGATTTGAGATTTCTTTTTAATAAAAATCAAATTAAATCAAACCACAGTTTGGGCTATTTGGTTTGATTCGTTTAAGTTAAAACTAAACAAGTTTTTATGTTTCGTCTAGAGTACATTCGAAGTTTTGATACATCGTACACATGTTATGAAGAGGTTTCCATGCATGTTAGCTACAATTATGCGACAAGCATAATGTTGCGGTAGCATTAAGAGAATATTTAGGAACTAAGTTGAAACTTAAAGTTAAAATTTAAAATGTCGTATTATGTAATATTTGACATTATAATAAATTTTATTTTTCATTATAGCATATGAGAGCTTTAAAATGTAGTAGTTGAAACTTACTAGTTTCAACTAATATTGTCAAACAAAGCCTAAATTGTTCGGACAATATTTGTCCCATGTTTATATATCTATATATATATATATATGGACACACATACATATATAAAGTGTAACGCCCACCTTTACGGACGTCACAGATGTCGTTACATTCGTTCTTTTAACCATGAATTGAAGTAAAACTATAATAAATAAAATCATGTATTTGAAATCATATTAAAATTTTAGAGCAAACGGAAATTTGTAGGCAAAGATATAAGGGTCGGAACATAGAGACAATACAACGTTACTGTTTAGCATAAATCAACAGTAAGTGGTAGAGAGAAGAAAATTCATATCTCAGTGTAGAAAAATCCAATTGAGGTGAAATTTTGAGAGTTAAAACATAACACATACATGAATAACATATTAAAAATTTAGAGCAAAATAAAATTTGTAGAGAAAGATATGGCAGTTGGATTAAGGGTGCTCAAAATTTTAGAAATACCAAAAAGTGAGTTTTTACCTTAAAACAATTCCTAGTCAAACTCCTTCAAATTAGCCCAAAGAAATTTCAGTATATTTTTCAAATAGTAATAGAGAAAATTGAGAGGGAAATGAAGGAGAAGAACGTGAAGAAAATAGAGGGTGAGAGAAAAAAAAATGAGAGAGAGAGAGAGCGTTAACGTGAAAAATAAGAATGACGTACAAGAGGAGGCTATCCTCTCTTTTTTTTTAACGGAAATTCTGACTAATTGGGGGCAAATTTCACGTGAAATTAGAGAAAATTAGGGAAAGTCAAGAATTAGCTCTTTCTTACCATATCTTCCCTTTTTTTTAAAATGGTAAATCTTATCAATTAATTTCAATCAATCAAAAGTCAAATGTTTAATTTCCTAAAATGAGGAAAATTACTCCAAAAATATGCTAATCAGTCAAAAATCATTATTAAATATATATACATTGTAAATAACATGAACACTTGAGCACATCAATTCCACGTGACTGTCACCTGTCATAACACTTAAAATAAAATGGTTAGCACCATTATATCGTATATCATAACACATAATATAAATATAACACTTAACGTCGTTACTAATATAACATAATCCGTAACATGAAAATTTGGCAGGTGTTACATAAAGATTGCATAAAGTTAATTTTGCAAAGTTGTAGCCATAAATTTTTCTTCTTATTGTTTAACAAATTAAAAAATGCACTTCTTAATTTTTTTTTTTTAGTTTGAAAATGAACTTAATAATTGCAGCCATAATTTTTTGTGTTTGTTCAACAAGTTGAAAACTAAGGTCTGCTTATTCTTTTTATTTGAAGGAAAAAAGCAGTAATTTTGCCATGGACGATATCGGATCTTGATCAGAAATCTACCCTAGACATGAACATTAAGAGTGGTGTTAGAACAAAATTATGATGAAAAACATCACCACTCAGGATCATTCATGTTAAATCATCAAGAATATTAATAAAATGCGGAAGCTAACCTGAATCTATTAATTGAATGTGATTCTTGAGTCTGTTGGTTGAGGATCTTCCAAGTCTGGTACTTAAATCCTCCTTCTCAGAATGTTCTATAATTTTTCTGTAGATGGAGAACAGAAAAATAATGTACGTATTGACTTAGGGACTACAACCCCTTTATATAATTGCTAAACCCTAGCAATTATCTTTAATTACCAATTTAGCCCATCATAAAATTAGTAATTATATTTTTGGTTTCAACACAAGAGGTCCATACTTAATGATGCATTAAAAGCTCAAAAACCTAAATTGATCACTTTTAATTAGGCAACCTTATCTGATAGCCTTTAATTCACATTTATTTAATATATTAGCCCATATATTGGATTTAGATCCAACAATCTCCCACTTGGACTATATATGAAACTTTATAAATGTGAATTGTACCTTATGAGCTCATGAATTTTGCCATCAAAACTTTATGCATCTCAACAATCTTGTCCATTAACCACATCAATATAGGACTAAAGCGACCTTTGTTACATATGTCGTAACTAGACCCATCAATGATCTCATATACAAATACAACTAACGACAAGATCAAGCATGGATGTGTAGCATGGAAATTTTATGCAATGTGATCATAACATGCCTATTTCCAACTAGTCCACTTGAAAACCTTAGTGAGATCAAACCATACCAAAATCAGAGTGTAAATAAACCGAAAACTTTATTTCTGCAGAAAATAACCGTAAAATATCCATAAACTGAAATAACTCAAAATGTTTATATCATAAGAGCATTTAAAATTACAAACTCCCACTAAAATTGAATATCCTGAAATGGTATGACACCTATACAAGCAGTGTGCTCATGAAACATTTTGGGTGGTAACCCCTTAGTGAGCAGATCCGCAATCATAGAGTTTGTGCTGATGTGCTCTATAGACAATTGTCCACTCTGAACTCTTTCTTTCACAACCAGGAACTTGATCTCTATATACTTTGACTTCGTCAAGCTCCTATTGTTATTGGAATATAAAACTACTGACTTATTGTCACAAAATAACTTGAGTGGTCTTTGAATACTGTCCACTATACGCAGCCTCGTGATAAAATTCTACAGCCATATTCCATGATTGGACGCCTCATAACATGCTATAAACTCTGTTGCTATGGTAAAAGATGCTATAAGAGACTGTTTAGCACTCTTCCAAGAGACAACACCTCCAACCAGAAGGTAGACATAGCCTGACATAGATTTCATACTATCTTGGCATCCAGCATAATCGAATTTAGTATACCCAATGATCTCAAGCTGTTTTGACCTCCGATACGTGAGCATGTACTCCTTTGTTTTCTGTAAATACCTCAAGACTCATTTGGCTGCTGTCTAGTGATCCTTTTTAAGATTGCTTAAGTGCCTGCCCAACATCCCTGTAACGTATGCAATATCCAGACGCGTTCAAACTTGAGCATACATTAGACTCCCTACTGTTGACGCATAATGAATCTTTTGCATTTCCTTAACCTCAAAATCATTCTTAGGCCACTGATTGAGACTAAACTTGTCTCCCTTAGCCATAGAGGTATCACCTGGTTTACAATCCTACATGCCATATCTTTTGAGAACCATTTTGATATAGCCCTTTTGTGATAATCCTAGAATACCCTAAGATCGATCCTGGTGTATCTGTATACTTAGTGCAAAAGAGGCGTCACCAAGATCCTTCATCTTAAATTTTTTTTATAGAAATCTCTTGGTTTCGTGCAATAAGCTTATATCGTTGCTGGCAAGCAAAATGTCATCGACATATAAAACCAGAAAAATATACTTACTCCCACTGAACTTGTGGTATATACAATCATCGACCAAATTCATCTTAAAACTGAACGAGATGATAACTTCATGGAATTTGTAATACTACTGACAAGAAGCTTACTTAAGCCTATAGATGGATTTCTTTAATTTACAAACCATCTTCTTTGCATCTCCCCACACAAAGTTTTCTGATTGCACCATATAGATTGTTTCATCAATGTCACCATTGAGAAACGCAGTCTTAACATCCATCTGATAAACCTCAAGATCAAAATGCGCCATTAATGCCATTATAATCCTGAAAGAGACTTTCGAAGAAATTGGAGAGAAAGTCTCTTTAAAGTCAATGCCTTCTTTTTGTGTAAAGCCATTAGTGACAAGACGAGCCTTATATCTCTCCACATTGCCTTTCGAATCCCTCTTGGTCTTAAATATCCATTTGCAACCAATGGGTTTCGTACCTTCAAGCAATGGGACAAGATCCCAAATGTCATTGTCCTTCATAGACTTTATCTCTTCATTCATGGCATCAATCCACTCTTGAGATCTAGAACTTTCCATGGCTTGATAGAAGTTGATTGGATCATCTTCCACCACACCAATGTCATACTATGTTCTTGGATAAATACAATGTAATTATCTGGCACTGCACTTCTCCTTTGTCTAGTGGATCTCCTTAAGGGCATAGGTTCTTGAGGTGGTTGAGTTTGTTCTTTTGGAACAATTTATAGAACAGGAGGTTCTTTGACATTGTCTTGATTTGGATCTGCTTCTTGAACACTGTCAGGAATAGGAACCTGACCAATATCAATAACAGCTGTGGGAATATTAACATATTCCTCTTCAAAGACAAAGTCCCTAACTATATCTCCCCTCGCAAACCCGACATCCTCAAAGAACTAGGCATTTTCTGTCTCAAAAATTGAATTAGTCGTAGGATCATAAAACTTGTACCCCCTAGATCTTTCAGAGTATCCAATAAAATAACAACTTACTGTCCTTGAGTCCAGTTTCTTTTCATTAGGCCTATAAGGCCTTGCCTTAGCTGGACATCCCCAAACATGTAGATGCTTTAGACTAGGCTTCTTGCCTGTCCAAAGTTCATAAGGGATTTTGGCAGTTGCTTTAGTTGGAACCATGTTAAGGATATATGCTGCAGTCTTACGTGCTTCTTCCTAGAGTGATTCTGGTAAGGTAGAATGAGAAATCATACTCCTCACCATGTCCTTAAGCCTCCTATTTCATCTTTCAGCAACACCATTCATAGTGGGCAAACCCAGCATCGTGTACTATGGGACAATACCACTTTCCTATAGGAATTTAGCAAACGGTCTTGGACGTTGTTTACTTAAACCATCATATCTACCATATAATTCACCACCACGGTTAGACCTGACACTTTTAATCCTTTTGCTAAGTTGGTTTTCAACTTCAGCCTTATAATTTTTGAACACATCCAACGACTGTGACTTTTCATGAATGAGATATATGTAGTCATATCTAGAAAAATTGCCTATGAATGTTATAAAATATTGTTGATTATTCTAAGAAGCCGTAGGAAATGGCCCACAAATATTTGTATGTATAAGTTCTAAGACGTCCAAAGTCCTGTTGGCTTCAAATCTCCTTTTATTGGTTTGTTTCCCCTTAATACAATTAACACAAACATCAAAATCTGTAAAGTCTAAGGAGTCAAGAATTTCGTCTGACACAAGTTTCTCAATTCTTTTCCTGGAGATATGACCTAATCTCTTGTGCCATAACGCAGCTGCATGCTCATTGGTTAATTTTCTCTTTATACTTCGTGTACTTAATTGCAATGATTCATTAAATGAAGTAATTGTATCAAGTAAATAAAGATTATCGTAACCTGATAAAGAACCGGAACTAACTAATTTTGAATCATGAAACAAACTAAATTTTTCATTTCCAAATGAACAAGAATAACCAGATTTCTCCAAAGTAGAAATAACAATCAAATTCTGTCTAAAAGATGGTACAATATATGTTTCATCAAGATCCATATAAAATCCAGTCTTTAACAATAATCTAAATTTTCCTATTGCTTCAACTTCAACCTTCTTGCCATCACCCATGTAGATGTATCTTTCACTATCATTTGGCTTTTGGCATCTCAGGCATTTCTACATAGACACACTGATGTGAGAGGTTGCACTAGAATCCATCCACCAAGTTTGTTCAGGTATCAAAGTTAAATTAACCTCAGAATAAACCAAATTAAGAAGCATACCTTTTTTGGCAAGCCAAGCGTGATAATTGGTGCAATATTTCTTCTTATGTCCTGCAGGTCCATAGAAGAAATAACCCATACCTTCCGAATCAACGGATCTCTTTTGTTGTTTCTTTTGTGGTGCTATAACTGTAGCTTCCTTATCCTTCTTCCTTTTCTTCCCTTTGTCCTTGGAACTACTAGCCAAGTGAGTACTTTCTATCTTTTCTTGCTTTAACCTTTCTTTTTCTTGCACACAATGTGAGATGAGCTCATTAAGAGACCAAGTCTCCTTTTGATAGTTATAGCTCACCTTAAACTGACTGAATTGTGCAGGAAGAGATATATGAACCAAATACACTAGCAAGTCCTTAGAAAGGTTAAACTTAAGTGCTCTCAATTTTGAAGCAAGATAAGACATCTCCATGATGTACTCCCTAATGTTCCCCTTACCTTTGTATCTCGTTGAGATGAGGTTTGCCAAAAGTGTACTTGTTTCAGCCTTTTCATTTTTGGCAAATCTCTTCTCAATGTCCTCAAGGAACTTTTTGGCTGTCTTTATCGTTTTCGATATAGTGCCCCTAAATGCTTTTGGAATGGCCTTCTTTATGATCATCATATACATGTGATTTGACTTCTCTCACCTTTCTATGTCCCTCTTTTCATCAGAGGAACTTTTATTTGTAAGAGGTGCAGGAGAAGGAACCCTTAACATAAGGTCCAGATCCATGACTCCGAGAACTATAAGGAGGTTCTCTTGCTATGATTTAAAGTTGCTACCATTCAGCATAGGAATTGAATTGATGTTGGCAGTAATATTTGAGGCAAAACTAGTAGCTGAATCAAAGAACAAAACAAACAAACCAAAAAACAAGCTCACATAAGAATCTAAAATAACAATAATAAATCTAAATAAAGGTAATCCCATCTCAAAATATCGAGCACTTCATTAATATTTAGTCTTTAGATAGAAATATTAACTTGTAAGTGATATCTTGGTGTAGTAATCGAACACTGACAATAAAAACATGTCAAACAATAAATCTTCCTTTGGGCCGATTTATTATTCGCATGTAAAACCGAATAATCATCACGTGTTTATCACCACAAGTGTACATGCAATTTTGTCAAATATTGTCTTCCTTTGGGTCGGTCAATATTCACATAAGTTGCATAGACACAACCATTTATATTCTAAAACAAATTAATTTCCACAAGAGAGGCCACTTTGGTGACATGTTGCTTCAATTAATTCATCTCAAAATATATATAAAATACCAATATTTGAATTTAAAATTGCACCAAAATGACCAAAATTAAAATAATAAATAAATAAATAAATAAAAATTTTGGTCAAAGTCAACTGGTCAAAGTCAACTGATCAAAGTCAACTAGTCAACACGACAAGTCAACCTTGACTGGGTCGGGGCTGCACCGTGTCGAGACAACCCAACCCGGATCCAAAACCAGCCCTCCCTTTGTTATGTTTTTTTTTTTTGGTAATTCGGGTCAACTAGGGGCTGGTGACTTGCTGGTCACGGGCCTAGCCCGTGTATACTCTGCCTTCTCTAATCACGGGCCCAACTGGACATGGTGGGCCCGTGTATGTCACAACATTTTCTTTTTATAATGATCTGACAACCTAGGGGTTTAACCCCTAGGTCATAATCGGTCACAGGCCCAACTGGGCCCATGTAAAGATACATTACACATGTCTGGGCCGAAGCCCAGACCCGCCCTAAGAACCCTAGGTGACCCCTTGGTTGTTATTGTGTAGGTGGCCTTACAGCCGCCATTGCACCTACCATGACGACTTCCCAGCCGGAGCCCTAGAGCTACAACCGGAGGGGGCAGATGCTGGTGGCCACAACACTAGCCGCCGACCAAAAGCCATATCATCCTCTTTTTTTTTAATTTTCTCCCTCATGCGGAGGCCAAAAGGCACCACTTTCCTCGTTTACGCTGCGGCCAGAGGCTGCGATTGCTCACCGGCGTGGCCGCAATGATGATGCCGGTGGTGACAGGGCCAGCCACCGATGAAAGGCTTTAAAGACTGCCTTTATCTTCTTTTTTTTCTTAATGCGCTAGCCAAGGGCTGCCGCTTTCCTTCTTCCACCATGGTCTTTGCGGTGACAGGGCCAGCCACCAACGAAAGGCCTTAAAGACTACCTTTATCTTTTTTTTTTTCTTAAAGCGGCAGCCAAGGGCTGCCGCTTTCCTTCTTCCGCCACGGCCAAAGGCCATGGCTTTGTCTTTCCTGTGCGGCCTCATGGCTACGCTTAGAGTCCTTCGCCAGCGATAGTAAAATTGCCACCTATGTTGTTCATAGTTTTAATATCTGTGTATACACCTACTAAAAATAAAACAAAAAACAGAAAATTTTTTTTCTCACATAGCATACATATGCATATGTATAGAGGAGTATATATATTAAAACTGAAACCTAAACGTGTAAACCGCATGTGTATGAATAAACTAAATTCAACAAAATTTTCAAAACAATTGTTCTCAAATTCAACAATTTTAAAGAAATCATAGATTGTTAAATTTGAGAATTTTTAATGAGAAGCACATATAGAAAATTATTGATTCCCAATGATTCAACATGAAGAGGCTCTAATACCACTTGTTAGAACAAAATTGTGATAAAAAACATCATCACCTAGAATCATTCATGTCAAATCATCAAGAATATTAATAAGATGCGGACGCTAACCTAAATCCATTGATTGAATGTGATTCTAGAATCTGTTGGTTGAGGATCTTCCAAGTCTAGTACATAAATCCTCCTTCTCAGAATGCTCTGTAATTTCTCTATAGATGGGGAACAGAAAAACAATATATGTACTGATTTTGGGACTATAACCCCTTTATATAATTGCTAAACCTTAGCAATTATCCTTAATTACCAATTTAGCCTATCATAAAATTAAAATTAGTAATTATACTTTTAGTCTCTACACATAGGAGACCCACACTTAATGATGCATTAAAAGCTCAAAACCTAAATTGATTACTTTTAATTGACAACTTTATCTGATAGCCTTTAATTCATATTTATTTAATATATTAACCCATATATTGAATTTAGATCCAACAAGTGGGACCTTGCTTTGAAATCTACCATGGATTTGTACATTGAAAGTCATTTAGTAATACAAAGTAATTTTTAGATTTAGAGTCTTGAGTTTCCTGTACTTTCCTTCAAGTGGATATCTAGACCCAGGAATGACTGTGATAATGGGCTTTGTAAGTGGGCTCTAGCTTCAAAGAGCTTAGGTTGTTACAACTTTTAGTAGGTGATCCCTGATATGATCACCACTCTTATTTTTAGCTAAATATTAGATCGCTCACTTTTAGATCAAGAAATAAAAGATACACAAAGAAAAAAGAATAACAAATCAGAGGGGGATTTTCATGGACTCCCAACGAAAGTTCAAATCACTATAATTCGAACCTCCGAACAAAATGAAATCTTGATTTGAACTGAAAATTTGAAAATTAGATGATTCAAACTACATTTCAAACCATCATTTAAATATGCAGATAAATTATAATTGGAGCTTAGAATAAGATTTGAATATATGTTTTGATAGATTGTTAAAAGTAATCATTTGAAAAATTTTTTAACAAACCTTACAAACGTCAATATCCATGAGATATTTTTTGTTAACTATATATATCGGCATTTGGTAATCTATTTTCTTTTAATGTAGGAACAAAAATTATCTCAATTGAAATGAAACAAAAAACCTACAACATTTTAAAGCTTAAGTTTTACAAAAATAGATCAAGAGACAAAAAAATAATAATAAAGCAACATGATATATGTTTTTAGGATCACATAAAACGTCAATGTCTGTGATATATGTTTATAGGTCATATAGATAGGATTTTTTTCTTTTCTTCGCGCCAAAAGCGTAAGAAGAGGAATTGTCTAATCATAGTTGGAACAAATAAGGCTTTGTTTGAGAACTCTGATCCAACACAAAAAAATTCCAACCATATGTTACTATCTGTCAACTGCATGTTATTGTCCAAATGATATCATGTTTGCCACCACTAGCTGAAGTAGAGTGTCACATCTTGCCCCTTCACCAATTTAAACTGCTAAGATCAATCTGGACGGTTGATGAACACTGAAATACGAAAACTTCATAAGGACAAGGAAGTACCATAGAAACATCCAAATTTTTTTGTATTTCACAAAAATTATAAAGTTGTTGGTTTATAAGAGCTAAAATAACAATCATAATTTGCAAATCTAATTCACAAATAGCAATTCTCATAACGTTCACCGTCTATTTTTTTAATGAAGATTCATGATCCAAAATTTTAATACAACCAACAAACAAACTGAATTTTTCTTGTTTTGGGCTTTTTTTTGTCCAAAAAATAAAACTTTCAAATTGCCTTTCCTTTTATTTTCTTGTTAAGTTCTCTTTTGTTTGAGTTGATATTTTGTGTAGTTTTCTTCATATAAATCTCCTCGTTGCTACCAATTATTGATTATAAAATTCCAATATACCTTAAAACTTCCATCCTTTTTATGAGTAATAGGATGTTAATACCTTATATCCTCTCTTGGCCTTATATTAGCTAGTTAATAGTAAATAAATAAACAAATAAAAACTAAATATGCATTTGAAATTTCAATGGAGCAAGTTATTCCAGTGGTAGTTTATTCTTACCTCTTATCAATGTATGAATATCCCAGCAGTTCATACTTTTGTTTTGTAGCTCCTGTTCTTTTGTTTTGTTAATCAATTAAGGGAAGGTGAAGTTTATGGAGTAAAAATATTATTGAGCATTTTAGGGTGTACTTAGGGTAAATTGTTTCAATGGTTTTCGAACCTATTGAGAGGTAACAATCAAGTCCCAATTCTTTTTTCCCTTGTTGAAGCACCCTCAAACTCAAAAAAAAAAAAGGAAACAAAAGAAGAAACTTGATTAATATCCTTTTATTTTCTCCCTTTTATTGATCATGTGTCTATCACATGATCTTTACTTGTTGTAAAAAGATCAAAATATTCCCTAGCAAATAAACTAATCATTTTAAAAATTAAAGGGATATACAGACAAATGACCTTTTTATAATAAATGACCAATTTTTTTCTAAATTAGGTAAATATCCATCCTTATTAATTAAAGAGGCAAAATGACAAAAATAACCTTGACTATTATTAATCAGCTTTAATACCTCAGTGATAAACTTAGGTACATCAATGATAGACCCAAGTATATTAGTAATAAACACTAGTAAATTAGTGATAGACTCGAGTAAATTAGTGATAGATTGTAACATTCAATATTCAAAGGCTTAGCATATCAATGGCAAATCTTGGTATATCAGTGATAAATCATAATATATTAATGTCAAAAAGCCTGATATCAGTGATACACTCTTGTATGTTACTTATAAACCTAGTACATTAGTAAATAATAAATCCTTAAAAAAAAACCTCACTCTCACGATCTCTTTCTTCTCTCTCCCTCTTCTTTCACTGCAACCTGATCTTCCTTCTTCACAACCCTCGTCCAGTATCAACAAAACTACTTGCTCTATAACCCTTCCAGCACCGAAATAACAAACTCATTGCTGCTATGGCTAGGCTCCTCAACTATGAAGTCTAAGACCTCGACATCGCTAGGGTTTTTGACGAGTCTAATGTAAAGATGCTCCTTCTCCAAAGCACTTCAAAGTTGTTGATCGCCATCAAGAATCTTGACTAGTTTAGTGAAGAGAGGAGAAAGGGTAGTCAACAAAGAAAGATACAAAGAAAATTGGAAAAGTACAAAAGATAAAAAACAAATTTGGCCATATCCCTAAATTTAGAAAAGTTGGAACAAAAATTTTGTTTTGGAAGAAAAATGTCATCCAACCTAATTTCTAATTTTTTTTTAAAAAATAAAACTCTTTCTTTTTCCCCACTGATAAAAACCTGTAGCATCAAAATCACCCTCTTAAATTGCAACCAATTTATTTTTAGAACCAAATCACCAAATGACAATATATAATCTTCTTTTGCATATCTTTTTAAACATAATCCTTCTTCTTCTCATTGATTCAAACTTGTAACACCACAACGGAGGAGGAACACCAGAAAGACATCTAAGTTGGTCGAGGTAGGGCGCGGAGGTATTGGGTGTTAGATAAATTGCCCTAAGGATTAAATGATGTAATAAGTTTTTGGAGACATTTAATGAATAAAGAGTTTATTTATTATTTATATACCAATTATTATCCTCTTTATGTTCATTTTTATTGAATGTATGATAAGCAAACAAAAGTCTGAGACTTTTAGTTTAAACCTTTAAAATAGTGCATATGAATGGCTGATTATGTAGAAAACATGAATTTTAAAGATGATAGTCTAAATGATAAGATCCGCAATCGAGGGAATAAAGTTTAAATACTTTATTCATGTTAATATTATTATGTTGTCTACATCCCTAATAAGAGATGACTTGTCTTGTTCATTAGAATGGAACTTCGCGAGTAGTCACAAGTGATGATTTATTGGATCGGAACAAAAGTTGAATGAATTTGATTAATAATTTTGTTTGTTTAAATCAATTAACTTTTGACAATCATATATGTTATGTTTTAATCTTGAATTGAACAATGGGCCCGTATTCTTGAGTTATGTCTTTTGACGTACCAAAGGTTGACATCCTGATGTAATGATGGTATGCATGCCGGTACGTTGTAGACATGACTCTTGAATATAGAATCCATAGCTCTTTTGTAGAGTTAATGATATTCTCTTATAGGCATTATCCTACAAGTAAAAAACTGGAGCGCTTAATCATTTGGATACATAGGTGTAACCGAATGGTATACTATTTATGAATAGTAAGTATGTCAATGGTGAGATAATGGAACATAAGATAAAAGTAATCGAGAAGGTAAAAAAGAATTTATCCTTAAGTCGATTCTGAATATTCTATGGGATGTTACACATTATGGTATGTCATGGACGATTAGCTTATTGAAGCTTCGTAATTTTATATTGTTCGAGAGTATAATTCTAAGCTTTTAGTGGAGTAGCGTTAGAGTTGATAATTATAAAATATATGTAAATGTTATTTTATAATTATAGGAGATTAATTGATATATGTCCATCAGGTACCTCTTGCTAGCTCATAACAATTTCTGTAATGATTCGGCATGTTTTTCCTACATATTGGTCACTTTTTTTAATTATCAAATTGGCTTAAATTTGATAATAGTGGATTTAATGATTCATGTTAGTTTATTGGTTGAATTAATTTTGTGAAATTCTTTGAAGATAAATATGTTGAATTATGTAGATAATATTTTATTTGATATGGAATTATCTATTTATAACTGTTTTAACTAGAGCCGGTAATTTTGGACACGATACGAAAACAGCACGATATAAATGGGTTTGAACCGCACCATTATTAATTGGGCCATAAATGGGTTGGCACGAATAACACGAAAATAAACGTGTTAGATTCGTGCTAGCACGTTTAACACGCTCTAGCACGTTTAATTAAACGTGCAATAAACGTGTCAACACGACACGGCACGACCCGCTCGTTTATAGCACATTTAAATTTAAAATAAAAAAATTATGATTCGTTTATAGCACATTTAAACTTAAAATTAAAAAAAAATTATGATTTTGTAATTTTAAAGATTCGAACCTTGCACCTAAAAATATATTATGGAGCTTATCTCTACAATACTAAACAATCATGCAATGTAAAATCAGAGTTTTTAGTTTATTTATTATGATTTTAATATTTGAAAGTTAAAAGAAAAAAAATTTTGATTTTGCAATCATATAAGGAATCGAACTCATGCAGAGACTAACATTAGAAGCCCTGGCTCCACCACACTTCATTGCTTTCTTTGTCAAGTAGAAGCTTATTTTTTATTTATTATAAATCTATTACTTTGTTGTTCAGGAGTCCCACATCGGAAAGAAATCAAAACTTTTGTCCCAAGTCCTCTATATAATGACTCGTTTCTCTTCTCTTTTGTTGTCATTTGCTTATCAATCCATTTATGGGCTTGGAGAAAGTTTATAAAGCCTGAGTTGAAGGTTGAAACGTTGGATTGAAAAGGAAAGTTGAAACATTGGATTGAAAATAAAGATGTAGTGTAATAAAGAAGGAATATTTTAATTTAATAATAATAAAAGATAACAATTTTAATTTAAAAAAGGAATATTTTTATGTTTAAAATTGTGACTTAGAAATGGTTGTTTATGTTAAAAATTTAAAATTATTTTATTTTTTAAAATTTTTTAGGTTTAATTTTTTAGGTTATAAACGTATTATAATCTTGTTAAATTTGTTATGGATATTTAATAATCGTGTTAATCGTGTCATGTTATTCGTGTTAGGAGCGTGTCGTGTTCGTGTTTATGTTTTAGGCGCGTTTATTAATCGTGTCGTGTTCATGTTTAATGTAATCGTGTCGTGTTGTAATCGTGTTGACATGAACACGACACGTAACACGATTTGCCAGCCCCAATTTTAATCAAATAACTTCTCAATGGGTTATTTGAATTAAACTAAAGCTCTATCTAAGATTCTTATGTGAAATAAGATATTCTGAGATTTCAAGATTATGGCTCGGTCGGCAAGCCGATGGCGTAGTTTGATAGGCTGGTGGAGTTGGTTCAGTAGGTTGATCTCTCTAATCAACATGTCAAACATGTGATAATCAAGTTACATGTTTTTTATACGTTTTTCATTAGAAGTTGATCTAGGCTCGAATTTTGAAGCTTAATCTGATAAGGGCTAACCCTAAATTTGACCACTATATAAAGGAAACTATAATTCATTGTTCCTTAGATCATTTGAGAAGCATAGAGTGAGTACTCTAGTAAGCGAAACTTTGAAACTCTCAAAAAGCTATTGTTCAACATCACAAACCTCAGCTCCAAGTATTCTCAGGTGGTTGGAAGGAGAGTCATCAGAGGAAACATTGTACTATGTGCGACCACCCATACTCTGATCATGGAAAGAGAATAGCAAGGAAGACCAGTTAGTTGAGGCTCTTCTAGAATGTTCTTCTCTACTCAGTTTTTCTACTGTCTTCAGTATACAAAAGAGGCACGTCAGATTTGTTATTAATTTATGTACTTAGCATGTCAAACTTGTTATTTGGAAAAGACTTTGATTTAAAAATTTTAAAATTTTACTATGTGTTGTTTTCCAACCCTTGCAATGGTGATAGGGGCTGTTTCAACTGTTGTCAGATGAACTACTGCTACCACTATTGGTACCACCATTGTTTTGAGGCCTCCTACTGTTCTAACTGTTGATTGCTATTGTTGCTTCTTCGGTTGTTTCTTGAAGGTCCATCATTGTTCCTTTTTTGACTTTCATAGTAGTTGGCATTATCCCTCTCGACCGATAATGCCAACGACACCAAATCACTATATGTCTAAATCCTTATAATAACCAGCCAAAACCCAATAGAACCCTTAAGTCCCTCTCGAAACTTAATACACCTTTCTTCCTTTGATGCGACTACTAATGAAACAAACCTAGCCAACTCTATGAACTTTGCCTTTTAATTCTAGACTATCATTTCATCTTATTTCAAATGGTAAAACTTAGTGATCCTTTGATCCTTCTATCCCTAAGGAAAATATTGATCATAAAATAGCTTCTTGAATCCAGTCTAATCAATGTTCCTATTGTTTTCAGTATGCTTCGCTTGTTTCTACCAAGCGTCGGCGCTACCTTCTAGTTTGTATGCTACAAACTTAACCCAAAGATTATCGGGCATGCCCAAAGTGTCCAAATGCTTCACCACTGAGTCCAACTAGTATTTAGCTACCTGAGGTTCTCCACTCTAGTCGAAGATCTACATCGTCGCACATTGGAACTCCTAGAAATACTCCCGTCAATGACTCATTGCAAGATTCTGGCCTTGCACTCTCACCACTATCTGTCTGAAAGCAGTAAACATAGCATTCATCAATCCCTCGTTATGAACAGCGTCTATACCAACAATAATGGGCCGACATCTTGGTGCCATTCTCTCAATTCTAAAAAGCAAACTGGACTGCCATTGGTTTCCAATGTCTTATCTATGTATGCACAATTCCCAAGGTTTCAAAAACCTAACGCTCTAATACCAACCTGTCACTCCCCCAATCCAGGATGGTGACATGGCTACTTAATTAAAAATAATTAATTAAAATGAACCTTTAAACATAAAGGATTATCTTCATTTAAAAATATTTATAAGAAAATTTAACAGGAACAAAATAGACATAAAGGTGAATAACTTTAATCATTTATTTATAGCATAAAAGAGAAATTATTGAAATAACTCCAAAGTCATTGAAAACTTAAAAATTTACCAATTACCATCTAGGTCGCATCGGACCCCACAACACTACATACATAACTTAGACATAGAAAAGGAAATACAACCAAACTACATCCAACAAACACATATCAAAGAGAGTGATTAAGTCTCATTATTATATGTCTTGATAAAATCAAAAACTAAACAACTCATAGACTCCGTGAGTAAACCAATTGCAATCTACTCAGCTGTTTACCATGAACTACCTAGAGAGAGGAAAATAAAACAATACAAATCAAGAGCGAAAGACTCAGCATAACTTAAGTTATAAAACAACATTTGAAATATATAAATAAAGTAAGATAATGGTATATAACTGGTATTAAAATGAGAGATAAATGAAGGGCTTAATATATAACAAGGGTCCTTACCTTTAATTATCCCGTGATTCATCTCAAATAATATATTAATACTTACAATGTGTAAAGCCTAATATAATCACCACTATAATAGCCCAAACCAAGTTTCGGGACCTGCCTCCTAGGTCACCCTCAACACGACCTAATCTCTGTGTGACATCATGCACCTAAAACTCAACCAATTGAGGTCTTAATCAATTGGAGTTTAGAAAATTGTTTAAATACTCTATCTTGCTCGTTGATGCTTAAATCGAGATGTTGATATTCCTTTAAGATCATTTTTCTTACATACATATTTTCAAATCATTTGAAAATATTTTTAATGTAGTTTGATTCTTAAAAACATTTAAGAATATGAGATATGGCCAAACTTATCAAATTCATGGCTACAAAGGAAGGAATATAGAGTCCTACCTCAATTTTTTAACACCAAACATGCCTACACTATAATCCTGCTCTGCTAATGTTAGCTCCATGGGGACAGTGAACAATCTTAGGTGTAGACTCAATTATTAATACCAAAACTTAGAGATAAAGCACTCATATGCGAATTCATGGTTTCTTAGCATGCCATTATTATTACAATTTTACATTTATGCTTATGACAATCAATCGCTCTTTAAAATGCAGTAACAATAATTTTTTTTTCATTAAAACAAGTGAAATTGCACTTAAAATTCAATTTGGAACAAAGAGGACTTGGGTGGCTCAAAATAGTGTGTTCTGGTGCTACACGGTCTATCGTAGTATACTACCCTCAACTAATTGTGTGTCATGCAGTTGCATATTTGACCGCATTATACAAACACGTCCGATTGTAGAGTCACAACTAGTAATGCTCTGTTTCGCGCACCCAAATTTAAATCAAGTTCAAACTCCTTTAAATCAGTTCTAATGTATCAAAATCATGTTCTAAGGTCCAAAACCTTCATGTGAACTTTATAAAACTCATTTTATCGTATTTCTATCTAAATATTCCACTCATGTATCATTTCTATGTTTTTGTTTAAAAATATGAAGAACATAAACAAGAAGTTCAAATAGAATTTGTGAGCATTAGCTAAGCAAATTTCACACATAAATCTATATAATTTATGTACAAAATTTCATAAACGTTTTTTTATCATTCTCAGATACATTAAAACCATAATCGGCTTCTATATTTCCACATACATAATAAGTTTGTACATAAAAGCTTTCGAAACATAACTAATAAACAAATGCCAACAACCAAACCCAAAGAAGCAATCTAAGACTTTAAAATAGAAGATGAATTCCAAAAATGTAAACATAAAGCAAATTACAAGGTTTATATTCTCAATCTTGTTGAAAAATCAAACTATGGAGTTAGGATTTTGCTTTTGTTTTGCCTTGAGAGAAAGAGTTTTGGTTCTAAGTTTGAAACACAAATAGAAGAGAAAGAGTGTGACGTGAGGGGGAGAGATAGGGAGAAACTGTGGACAAGTGTAAATAGCTCAGGTCTTTAATCCAATTTCTGAAGGTGATTCTAGGCCAAAACCATGTTCAGCACATGGTTTTTGAAAGTAGAGCTTTAAATTCTGCCACCACTCAATTTTTATGTGATATTTGGTTTAAACAAAACAATAGGGACCTGTTGGATATTCTGACATTTGTTGGGCTTAAGTTTTAAATAAATAAATCAAAGGAAAGAGTTGCAATTTAATTTAATTTGATAAAATAATAAAAGTGAAATTCTATAATTTATTTTAGAAAAATTTAATACTTATTGAAAATGACTTAAGCTAACTTAAATGAATTTAGAAAAATAAAATTAAAAGTGACTAATTAATCTTAAATTTTTAATTTGGCACACTAATTACCAATTAGCATACTAATAATTATTAATTAAATTTTAGATCATTACAAAACTTGTCAAGGTTTGGATATTTTGTGAAATCAATGGCTATGATTAAAGTGTATTAAATTAATAGTTAAGATTGATTTGGATGAAAAATGTTATTTTATAAAAAAGTGTGCTGATTAGTATTCTACATCCAAGATCATTTTCCAAATTATAGACTTATTTTATAACAGCCACTAGATAGTCATCAAATGGCTATTATTTTTTTCTACTTCGGAGGTGATAAAAGGCATCCAGCTATAGTTTTTTACATTTAAATATGCTTGTAAAAAAAAGGAAGGAAATAAAAGCATATTTAAGTAACCATAGGGGTTTCCTGACTAAGCTTTAGCTTCAAACCTTTAGGGTCTGTTTGATAAATAGATTCAAATTGTATTGATTTAGATTTTTTTGATTTAAGTTATATGATTTGAATTAGTGATTTAAATTGTATCTAAATTGAAGTGTGGATGTGCATTTAAAGTATTAATCTAAATAGAGAATAAAATTGAAATTTGTGTTTGGATAGATAGTAGAAAAAGGATTTTGATTTATTAACAAATTTAACAAAATCTTAATGTTCATGATCCTAAAAAAGATACAATATAGATCTCGATTTATTCCTCTCTTCAATAGAACACAATGAAAAAAGAATCGTTTCAATAGAATATCAAATGAAGAAGTTATGATTTTTTTTCGCTCAAATGTAGGAGAGAGAATTTTAGCTCTTATTATAGCAAATATATCTAAGTCCAAAGAGTTTAAGGAGGAGTTAAACTCTAAAAATTAAACTCAAATAATTCATTTGATTTGAATTTTGAGGAAAACAAACACGTATCTAAAAGATTCTAAGGATTTAAATATAAAGAATTGTTCGAATGCATGAAACAAACGACCCCTTAGAATTAAGGGGGTATTTATGGTATTGCTCTTTTCATGAGCATTGTAGTTAGTTATGCATCAATGTGGTCTTGAGTGGTCCCATATTTTTCTTTTCTTCCTTTTTCAAGAATTTGTTAGTCTTGGATATTATGTATTCTATTTTTGGCTGTGACTATTATGAAATAGTTTGTATTCTTTTTCATTACAATGAATGAGAATCAACAGAATTAGCTCCATCTCAGTGAGTTCTTCTTCTAAAATAGTATCAGAGCTTTTTTTTCTTGCGCTTCTTCTTCTTCAGCTTCTCCTTCGCTTCTTTTCTAATGGCGAGAGGTGAAGCAACCAATAACTGAGTGGGAGTTGGTACTTTTTGGCTTCATCCATAGTCTGTCCCTTGTTTCTCATTCTCTTACTGGTTCTAATTAGAAGTCATGAAGTCGTGTGATGATCAATGCTTTTACAGTGATGAACAAGTTGGTGTTCATCGATGGCAACATTCCTACTCTGTCCTATATAAATCTTCTTTGTAGTGCTTGGACATGATGTAATAACATGGTGATCTCTTGGATTTTGAACGTCATTGCTAGTGAGATCGCTGATATTCTCCTCTATTTTGACACTGGGATGAAAATCTAGAATGATCTACATGAGCGCTAGATCAGAGCAATTAACCTCATATTTTTCCAAATCAAGACTCATCGTATTGCCCTCCATCAAGGTTCTCTAGATGTGAACACTTACTACACACGGTTGAAGATCTTCTAAGATGAATTGCGAGCTTTTCAACTAATTCATGTCTGTCACTATGGTGGTATAAAGCCTTGGCTCAATTATTAGCATCAAGAATATGTGAAGCAATTCTTAATATGGCTTAATGAATTGTTTTCTCAAGTTCGTGGTCAGATTTTAATGATGGATCCTCTTCCCCCTATTAGTAAGGTTTTTGCTCTCCTGATTCAAGAAGAATGGCAATGCATGATCGGCCCTGGTGGTCTCTCTTTCTCTACAAATTTTGGTCAGCTTGGTTCCCCAAATTCTTCCCTTGCAAATGCCTTTGCTACTTTGTTTGGCTCTAAACCAAAATGTGAGAGGCCGATTTGTACTCACTACAATTTACAAAGTCATACTTGTTGGGATTGATTCCCTTTAAGCAATGAAATTATACATATTATTAATTAATAAATAAAATGACATTTATAATTATTTTGGTTGCTTATATGTATTATGAATATTTTTATAAACATCAAGAAAATTCTATGATTATTTATGTAACTATAAATTTAACATATAAGTGTTATATGCTTATGGATAAAATTTATAGATAATAATCTAAATAGTCTGTAATAATTAATTAAAGTTTGGGATCTTTAATTAAATATTACAAGTACGGTCCAATCTCATTTAAAATGAAATAGTCTTATCCATGCTATTAATGTATAGACATTATATTAGAGGTACTTTATATAATGAGATTATATAGGACCGGACTAGATAAATTATGAATCTCTAATAATCATCCGTTACAAATACAGTATTCAAATTTATCACTATTATGATCGTATATATAACAGTCTTAATCTTGAGTATTTATTAGACTCTTGTTTATGACATTATATTTTTTGACTTGTATGGTAAGATTTATCTAAATACAGATTATAACCTAGCATCTTTCAAACATGATAGAATAAATGGCCGAGAATAATATTATACGAATTCAAAATCTATTCCTTCCTTATGGAAGTTAAAAAAAAAGCTCTCTTCAGTGATGATTCAAGGTTTGAACAGTAGAGCTCTCATTCATAGTAAGATTATGAATTAACTATTCATTAGAGAATTATTGGAACTAAAGAATAAAGATGTAATAAGAAAGGTAAATGGAAATTGAATATAGCTCTTATTATGAACTATTTACAAAGGGCTGACTTATATGTAATGATTATATCGATGGACTACTCGCTATTTTTCTTTGAGTAATTTTCCCTATAATATCAAGAGTTCAATTCTAGGTTTTTAGTAGAGTAACACTGAAACTAATAAATTTAGTATATTAATTAAAGAGTTTAATTAATTATCAAATTTATTAGAGCTTGAGTTATAGATCTATAAGTCCTTAATGCTACCTCTATAACACTATATTTGATTTAATGCATATGATGAATTATATATAATTAATTTGAAATTATTGAATTTTGAATTAATTATTTCACACTTAAGATATAAATTTAACATAGAAAAATGTTTTCTGTGACACATAATACAATGTGATAAATGTTGTTACATTTAATTAAGCAATAGTTAATTAATTACTTGATTATATTTAATTAATGATATTAATTAAATATGTTTTAAATTAATTAATTGATAGTATTTGAATAATAAGATTATTTAAATATAATTTTAATTTTGTGAGTGATACATATGTGATGGGACCATATTTTATCTTTTCCAATATGAACACAAAATTAAATTATTAATTAATGTAAAATCTATTCTTAAATAAATATGATTTAGTTTTAAATTTATATATATATATATATAAGATTTAATTCTATTATATATATATACACACATATTATATAAGAAAATCATGTTAACATGATTTAGTTAAACCAATATATATATATATATATATATATATAATCATTAGATAATTCTCCATTTTATAAATGTGCATGTGTGTATGTGTATATATATATGTATATATTTAAATGTTGAACTATGTAAGTGATTTTTTCAAAAAAAAAAAAAAAAAAACTTGAAGGTGGTTTTTAACACCTTATCTATATATCTGATAGTGAGTGTATGTGATTTATCTACTAAAAAATTTAGTAGGTAATTATTTTAAATTTAAAATAAATTAAAATTAATTAAAAATAACTAACTAGTTAGATATAAAAAATAGAAATAATTGTTATCTCAAAATCCTTTTTTAACATAACTCTTAGAGAATACTCAGAGAGAAAAACTAAGAGTTTTTTCTCTAAAAAAAAAGTCTGCTATATCATGTATTGAGTACATAATAGATTCAAAAAAGTGTGAGATTAATTATTCTTGTAGTTTGACGCCCACTCGTCTTTCTATTAGTGTGGAGGCCCAGTTTGAAAGATCGTGGTATGATGAGACTGTAAAAGTGTATATTTTTTAAGGTTTAAATCATTTATTTATACTTTTATTTCTCATTAAACCCTCTATTCAATAGCATTTTTGTGTTAATAAGTATTTTTGTGTCTTAGTGTGAAAATGTGTTTAAAAACATATTTTTAGTATTTAATAATATTTTTGGTAATTTTTAGAGTTGTTTCAATATGTTAAATATGCGTCTAGTTTGTAAATAATCAAAACTATAAAAATATTATTGTGTGATTTTATTTTGAGTCTTAAAATGTTTGTAAAATAATTAATTTTGGTTTGTATATTTTATTTTAGGTTTGAAATCTAGAGAAAAAACGGAGTAAAACGACACCAAAACGGACAAAATCGGACATCAAATGCATAAAAAACCAACAAAAATCCAAATTTATCTAGAAGGAGCCACGTGGCACAATTTCGTTCATCGAATTAGATGCCAAATTGATCCAGACCGTCCAACTGAGGGATATGTGTCAATGCGTCATCAGCTGTGTTCGCCGCGTCTTAACCATGGAGTCCACGTGTCCTCGTCTGATTGGCACGTGCAGTGCACGAGCCGACAAACTTCACGAGCGTAAGAGGGAATCTCAAGTAGCGTTGGATCTTGTGCAGGCAGCTTTACATGTGCTCGTCTTTACAGTCGTTGGATGCCCATACCAAGACTAATCGAACTGCCCTCGATCTCAGTCCTATTGGTCCCACATGACCCCATTTTCTCCACTTTTTCATCCGTTGGATCGGGTAATGAATGGGCCAGATTGCACCTATTTGATACCACCTGACGCTGTGCAGTAGCTTATCCCAAACGAAAATTTCCACTCTCCAATTGCAAGATTCACATTGAAAAATGGAGGAGAATTATCATTTTGGTTGCAAATTTCTCAATAGTGCTATAGTGAAAAAAATAAAAATAACAGATTCTCTCCGAATTTTTAACAATTGCTACAATAAAAAAAAATAAAAAAAAATTAAATAGTGCTTTTCTAGGCCTATAAATTCCAAGGGTGAGTTCCCTAGTTCTTTAGCCTCAAAGACCTTCGGGCCATTTCCTTCTCTCTCTCTCTCTCTTTTTTTCTTTTTCTCTGCTAAGCCTCCTGCTCAACAGTATCTCTTTAGATAATAAAATAATGTCTAAATTAGATTAGAGAGTCTGGTGAGGCAGAGAGATGATCTTATATGCATAGTACTCTGGTATGGATTATACTCTATATATGCTTTGTAATGCTTATATTTTGTTGAATAAATTATACTTTTATCTTCTTAATAATTATTTTTAATGTTGTAATACTGCATAATTCTTGCATAAATTCAATCATGCTCTCTTTATGTAATTTAATTATGTTGTATAATTAATATTAATAATACTGAAGTCATGCTCGTTTAGTAAGTTGAGTTTCTGCTGCATTATAGATATAGACTGTAGTAAATACTTGGTAATACTTGATTTTTTATAGACAGAGGATGGCATAGTGTATTCTTAAGGTAGTTTGTTTCATGCATTCTTTGAACTCAATGGATTCAAATTTGAATTCGAGTATCAAGAATCTTTCGAATACGTGTTTGTTTCACCCAAAATCTGAATCATTTAAGTATCAAGAATCCAAATTTTCAGAGTTCTCATCATTTCTTAAACTTTTTATACTCGGATATATTTCCTACAGTAAAAACTAAAATTTTCGCTCTTATATTTGAGGAAAAAAATCATAACTTCTTCATTTGATATCCAATTGAGATGATTCTTTTTTCACTGTATTCCTAATGAAGAGAGGAATAAATTAAGATCTAAATTGCATATTTTTAAGATCATTAACATTAAGATTTTATTAGATTTATTAATAAATCAAAAACTATCTTCACTGCTTCTCCAAACACAAATTTTAATTTTATTCCATATTTAGATTAAAACTTAAATACACATCCAAACGTCAATTCAAATAACAATTCAAATCACTAACTCAAATCCTAATTCAAATCACACGAACTCAAATTAAATCACTAATTCGAATCTATTTACCAAACGGACCCTTAAACCAATTAATAAGAAGAGATGCTATTGGAATTAATGTAATAATTTATTCTATTAAAATATATTAATTTTAATTTGTTATTATCTTTTCTATTTTAAAAGTATGTCAATTATAATTGTAGCGGCAGCGGTTATAATTTTCATAATTAGTGTACCTAATTATTACTGAGAGATGATTATTTTGCTACTTTTTATAGGAAGACCCTTACTGCATTATGGCTTGCTATATTGTCGCTCTTGGTCGACCTATAAAATTAGTAAAAGTGTTTGCAATTAACGAGAAAAGATATAATAAATCAAATATTTAAGATAATTATTAATTAAAGTTAAAATTTTATACTAGTTACAAAATATACAAAAGATTCTCAAAGCTCTACCACTTTAATTTTATGTTTTAAATTTTAAATAAAAAAATCACAAAAATATTTCTCTCATTTTAAACTTTATTTTGAAAAAATGCATGCCTTTTTGAATGTTTATTTTTAACAATCTTTTAATTTACAAATTTTAACCTCCTTGTCAATACAATAACTTTTTTATACTACAAACGTCTGCCGTTTAAGAATAAACATTTTAGAGCGTTACTATGATGTCAAAAAAGAAAGCTAGATACCTTGATAGGTCTTCAAGAGATTTGTAAAAAAAAAAATTATCTAATCTTTATATTGTTAATTAAAATTATATATAACTATTTTCAATGAACAAGGTTTTTAAAAAATTTTCGTTTGTCAACGGTCCATGTCTTCTACTGTAATTTCATCTTTTATCCATGGTTATCTGCCTGGATACAAGCAACGAAGCACGGCTCCCTCTGTGCTTCAATTAAAGGCTCACATTAACCAGGCCAATTCCCCTGTCAACTCTTCGGTGATTGATGGTCAGCTATCTTCTGCACCAGAATCTTCGCTCAACTCACTCACCTCAAGTCAAGTTCAGCAGCTCATTACACTCTTGAGTATGCAACTTCAGGCTAGCTCTCCTACTTCCGATTTGCAACAGGCTGGGCCCTCAGTTTCACACTTCAGTGGTATTTTCTCTAATCTCTCTTCAGTTTGTTTAATTCCTTCTAATTTATGAATATTAGACAAAGGTGCTACGCACCATGTGTGTTGCTGTTTTGCCAGTTTCAAAACTTCGTCTTAAGTCACGAATTCCTTTGTCACTTTGCCAAATGGTGCTTCTGTTTCCATCAATACTATAGGTTCAGTCCAATCAAATGATGATCTAGTTTTACACAATGTTCTGTTTGTTCCACAGTTTCCTTTTTATCTTATGTCCATTAGTGCTTTGACTCAAAGCCATAACTATTCCGTTAATTTTCTTACACAATCTTGTGTTATCCAGGACCATATTCAGGGCAAAAAGATTGGGATGTGTAGATGTCATGACAATCTTTACATACTGGATACACAGAATTTCCATTTGTTAATGTATTTATGAAATGTCGTTTGCCTTTTGTTTCCCATAATAATTTGTATGATTCTCCTTTTGATTTAATTCACCGTGATATCTGGACAACTGAAGGGTATCGTTATTTTCTTACCATATTTGATGACTGTTCTCAGTTCACTTGGAAATATCTGCCAATGGCTAAATCTGATGTAATTCAAATATTTCCTAGTTTTTATACTCTTATTGAAACTCAATTTGGTCTGAAAATTTAGGCCGTTAGGACAGACTATGCCCCTGAACTTTCTTTCATTGATTTTCTCAAGCTAAAGGAATTATCTCATATCATTCTTGTGTCGATGCTCCACAGCAAAACTTAGTTGTTGAAAGGAAACACCAACATCTCCTTAATGTTGCATTTGCTTAGTTGTTGAAAGGAAACACCAACATCTCCTTAATGTTGCTCATGCCCTACATTTTCAATCAAATATTTCTTTGGTTTATTGGGCTGATTGTGTTCTCACCTCAGCCTCTCTTATCAATCGAACACCATCCTATGATCCTGCTTGAGTTTCTTTGGCACAAAAAACCATCCTATGATCATCTCCCTGTCTTTGGATGTTTTTGCTATGGATCCACTTTAGATCGAACTCGATACAAATTTTCTCCTTGTGCCAATCCTGCCATTTTCTTAGGACACCAGCAGGCTATAAAGGGTATAAGCTTCTTGATATAAACACTAACACTGTATACATTACTCAGAGCGTTGTTTTTCATGAAAACATTTTTTTGTTTAAGAATTGTGCACCTCCATCTATGGCACAAGATTTCTTCTCTGATACAGTCTTTCCTCTTCCTGTTTATCCCTCATCCTCACATTCTAGTTCCAATAGTTCTTCAACTAGTTCTAGTTCTTCTACTCAGACTTCTTCTTGTCCTGTTCGTGTCACAAGCCCGCCTTCCTATCTTCAAGATTACACCATGTCCCACAAGTCTCCTTCTACTGCACATCCTCTTTCCAGTGTCTTAGGTTATGACAAGCTTTCTCCTTCACACAAAGCTTTCGTTCATGCCATTCATCTCGGTGTGGACCATCCAATTTTGAATAGGCAGTTGCATTTTTTGAATGGTAGGGAGCTATGACTTCTAAATTACAGGCTCTTGAGCATAATGGGACATGGTCTCTTGTCCCTTTACCTGCTAAAAAACATGTCGTTGGTTGTAAATAGGTGTATAAGCTTAAGTATCAAGCTGATGGTTTCTTGGAACGGAGCAAAGCACGCCTTGTTGCCAAAGGCTATACCCAGTGAGAGGAAGTAGATTATTTTGACACTTTTCACCTGTTGCTAAGCTTGTGACAGCCAAAAGCCTTTTGGCTCTTGCTGCTACATCAACAATGCTTTTCTTCACGGTGACCTTGTTGAGGAGGTTTACATGACCTTACCAACTTGGTTTTCACCATGAGGGGGAGCCTTCACCTGCTAATACCTTGCAAGCTCCACAAATCCCATTATGGCCTTAAATAGCCCTCAAGACAATGGTTTTCAAAATTTTCCACTGCCATTCTTGAACAGGGATTCTAGCAAGCTGCCTCAGATAATTCCTTGTTTGTTAAAGTTAATGGTGCTGAGTTTTGTTGGATTTTGTGATTTAAATACACAGTAAAAAAATAAAAAATAATTCCCACAAAACCCTCGCAAGATCCATGTAATTCGATTAGATTGATAATAAAGTCATGGAATCTTACCAGGATGACAAAACGAGCAAGATTCTGAAAGGGAGAGAGCGGGTTCACTCCGGTGACACCCTAACTCGAGCTTTTAGTATTTGGGATTGGATTCAGATGTTGTTACTTAGAGCAACGTCCTCTGCAGATATCCACACGAACAGACTCTGTCAAAAATGAATTAGTGTGCTAGCACCCTCTTTTTGCGTTAAATGACTCTCTCTAATTTTTAGGGTTTTAATGTCTTTTGCCTTTTAGAATGAGAAAACGCCTTTTCGCTTCTTAATTCGACTAGACAACCTGAAACAGATATATAAATATATATATATATATATTAACTTCGAGATAGAGTCAGATTTTAACTAGGGTAAACTGTAATTCGAATATGATTTAAAGAATCTAGATAATGTCTGTAATTCGAATATGATTCAAAAAATCTAGATAATATTAGTTATTCGAATATGATTAAGATAATCTAGATAATGTCAGATTCAATGAACCTAGACATATCTAGTAAATCGAATCTGGATATTATCAAGTTCATCGAACTTAGACATAGTTAACCCAAAATTCGTTCTTGGTCTGTTCTAAGTGTGCGACCCTGTAAGTTCACATAATGTTGGTAGTGGGCTTAAAATTCTGTTTCTGACCCACAAATCATAAGTGGCCTCTAGCAAGATATTATGATTACCCAAGTTATGCGAATGTCAATAATCCGACATAACCTAATCCACAATAAGTATTAAAGTCCTTTTGTCTCTAGATACCTTGATTGAACATAAGGCAAGGTTTATGTCATCCTTATACTCTTCAATCATGTTATTTCTCGATCTTAAGTAGACTGATATTGATAACCCTTATCAATTCATTTCAGTATGGCCATACATTTTTCTTCAGTCTAACTTATCGAGGGGCCCATAGATATCTTTCTCATAATAAATGAGGGACAAATTCCTTCTTAATCACTCATATTCCTC